>PVJO010015423.1:11641-45183 GCA_004026905.1 Hystrix cristata
GAGTGTTCTGGGGGCGCCCTGGATCTGCAGGTGAGGATCCCAGGCTTCCTGTGCCCAACTCAGTCTTCCTGCTCCAATGCCAACCAAATCGGCCTCAACAACAATGTGATCTCTGACTTGTTTCACTAAGCTCTTACTTCTAAATTTATCTTAAAGATGGATGTGCAATTAGATATAAAACTAGATATTTTGGTTTAGAAGTGCAGCACCTAGCAAATATTCTCTCCATTTATGTGCTTATTTTTCTATGACTTCATGCATTCTCACTTTTTGTGTGTATTTTTTAAAAAGTCTTATTTTGTATACTTCTGGCTTTCCTATGCTTTCTGAATATTAGATGATGATTAACCCAACCAAATAGATGAAGACAAAGGGCTAATAAGTAACTTCCTCAATCCAAGTCAGCCCCCAAAACTAGTAGGTGCAGGTCCACCAGACAACAGGAAATTGTGCAGTGATGTTCGGTCATGCGTTGTCACGGGTCTCTTACCAAAACCTTCATGTAGGCACTTGGTATGCTTAGTCCATGATCTGGAGTCAACCCATCATATTGATCACTTGTCTCCTTTGCAGTCTCTGCTTGGCTAGTGAACCCCAGTACTCCATGAATGGGTGGGCAACGCACTAGTCACACTCATCACAGAATTCAGCGCCTCTTTATTGTTTGTCATGGGATATTCCTGTCAAAGCCACAGTCCCTTCTTGAGAGACTTACACTTCCTCTGTGTATTTTCACTATGATTCTAACTCTTACACTTAACACTTGGCAGAATTTGACTAACGATGGCTTTGGGTAACGGTGGTATACTTTTGACTTGTCAAAAGTAACACAGTCGAAAAGTAGCTCTATAAAAGTGGGGATCTCCAAAGGTTCCTGTAAGTCGACTAGTAAATATTATTTTTAGACCGCTATCTGAGGAACATTCCTTTCTTCAATAATACATCTATAAATGTACTAGGCAGAGGATCTATTTTGTAAATGGAACTACTGGATTAGGTGTATGGAAGGACTAATTTTAGAAATCCTTGAAAATTATCCTACATGTGATCAATTTATAGTTGATCTGAATATTAGTACATCTAGAGTCAAGATCAGCAAACAGTGCAAAAATAGGTATACCTGACTTGTCTCTTCCCTGTAGCACCTATTCCATTTTAGGTTGATTGAGACAATCGAGAGCTCTTTCGCACAATACTTTCTATGGATTTTGCTAAACCCTGTCGTGGTAGGCAGAGTTTGCAGATGGTTCCCAAAGATTTTCTTCCCTAATCTCAGGAACTATGAACATACTGAGATGTTACCTCCACGCTTGAGTTAGGTTACAGACCACAGTTGACCTTTCAAAAGGGAGCTCACTGGGGTGGGCCTGGTCTGATCACACGAGGCCTTTAAAAGTCAGTAACTTTTTCCAGCTGGCAGCAGAAGAGGCAATCAGAGATTCAAAGTGAGAGGGGATCCCACACACGTGTTTCCTTGGAGATGTCAAGGAAAGGACGGCTTCCAGGAGCCAAGAGCGAGCACCGGCCAACAATCAGCAATAAAGCTGTGACCGCAGTCCTACGAGCACACGGAGCTGGGTTCTGTCGACAACCTGGAGACGTTCAGCTGCAAAGCCTTCAGGTCCACACTCAGCCTGGCTGAGACGGTGGCCTCAGCCTTGCGGGACTTTGAGCAGAGAATTAAAATGAGCCTGCCCAGAATCCCGACCTGTGAAAGGAGACACGTGTTATCATAACACGTGGGTATAGAGCTAAACACTGTACTTGTGGTAATTTGCTAGTTGGCAATGAAAAAAACCAAGACGGCCATCCTCTCCCAAGATCTGAGCGAGACCCAAGGGAGGTAAAATTCATATATGTATGTTCTCTAATCCAATACATATGTCACCTCTCTTCTTCTCTATAGACCTTGATACCACTTAGTTTAGGTACTGAGCAGGCCAATCAAGGACATCAAGCTTGTAAGAAAAAATTTAAATTTTGTAAAAGAAAAAAAGGGCAGGGATCTATTTTCTCAGCCATACTTTATTGACTGAAGAAAGGTAATAATATGTAAAGAAATGTTACAAAGTATCCAGAATTACCCAATGCCAATAAGTAAAAGGGAGTTTCTAGGATACACTGAGTCTTGAAGACAAAGGGGTCAATCTTCTCAGAATTATCAGGCCTCTTACACGGGACTACATTCAATACCTCAGAGACATTCTCTTGAAGTACAGAAACTGAGAAGAGCACCACCATTTTTACTCCTTCAACACCCACTTCTACTGGATCCCTCACATAATCATATTTTTATTTGGTTTGAACATAAAAAATAGGCCACGCTCTAGGAGTATTGGTTCAAAACACGACAGACATCAAGGGCCCATTGCTTGTAGCCATGGTTGGTCTGGTGACATGTCATCCCAGGCTTCTTGTGATTTTGTTCTTGAAACATCTCCAGATGCCTGCTTGCAGTACGAATCTATTGCTAATTGAAAACGTTTAACTGCTTGCTCTTTTTTGTTAACTAAATCGTTAAATATCATTACTATTTCTACAGTCTTCCACAGGCAGAACACTCTCATCTAACAACTATATAACTCTTACTCAACGCAGGGGAGTCCTAGAATTTTGTTTCCAGTGTCCCTTCCCAGAAAAGATAGTTTGGATGTGGAAAATACTGGATGGTCCTTCTTGCAGGTTTGGATAAGAGACTTCCTAAAAGGGAAACTGAGAATTAAAAGTCCTTTCGCTCTCAGGAAAATTCATTGCTCTTTGGCCACATGAAAAACAAAACAGAAACATCCCAGTCAATCAATGATAGCTTCAATCCAGTACACAGTCCTCTGGAAGGCTGCCAACCACTCACATCCCCGCTTTCCGCCAGTCAGTCAACAGGTGAGCGCCACGCTCTGGTCGCCCTGGTCACCCTGCTTTCCTTGCGAAAGGTCAGCCAGTTCCTGCACAGGCCCACGTCTGAAGGCCCAGCTGTCCCGAGCGCCACACTCCAGACATGCTGCATGTGAGTGTTTGTTCGGAGAAACTGTGACTCGCAAGTACAACTGCTCTTGGCTTTAAACGACAATGAATTCAATCTTCTGTCTGATATTAAGAAGCAGCTTCTTCTGTTCATTGCACACACACTCACTGCTACCTAGGAAGGCCTTAGTGCTACTCTTTCACTCTCTGGACTTTCTCTCCCTGACATTTCCTGTCTCCCTAAAGATCCCTGTTTCTCTCCTTGAGAGCTGTGGTACGTATTCTCATATTGCCTGTGTGCACCTTTTTAACTCTATTCTTCTAGTTATCTCCCACCCCTAGAGTAGCTTAGCTTCACACATTTTCTAACTCCCCGTGATGTTTTCCTCTTCTCTTCTAAGCATTCCTCATTTGCTAAATAAAATCTTGTTCCACGAATCCTGGTAGAATCCTCTGGGTACACAGAGGTCCCCTGGGCTTTGACTGTGGACTCAGGCCACAAACTCAGCCCTAAACCCCAGCAGCCTCAAGGAACTAGAAGTCCATGCGGGGCCACCCAAGAACTTAATCTCTGCTCTTCCTGTCATTCTTGGGACTTACAACATGTCTGTATCTTCTACCCTTTTGTGTCTATAGCTTCTCAAAACATTACCAACTTGCCTAAGTCTTAAGGTTTTTGAGGGTAAAGGGGAACACAATTATCAAAATACTCTGAAAAAAACACTATTATCCAATGACATGATAGAGAACATTGGTCAAAAATAGCTCTTGGTTTCATAAACAGTTTATCTGAAGTCTACCAATTAGATGGTATGGTACCGTTTCTTTGAAGGCTTTCTCGAGTTTGCAACAAATGAGAGAAATTACCTGCAGGGGAATGCTAAGCTTCTTCATTTTCATGGAATAAAAGGAGTGAGAAAAGAAATCGTTATGTGAACTCAAATAATACAAATAATAGTGTCAATATGTGTGGAAAAAACAAAAACAAAAGTGTGCTGTGCCATCTGAGTGTACTTCTACAACAACTGAATAAACGAATACATGAGCTAACATAAAGCAAAACCCTCAGCGGATGATTTCCTGGAGTTTCATTTCTCCTGGAAACGTCCCTCAAAGCCGTGAGTCAAACTGAAGAACAGAATCGAGGAGTGACCGGATGTTCTCACTGTAAAATGCGTTCATCGAGAGTCCACTAGGAGCACCTGCTCAGAACACAGCCTCTGTCACCCCACAGCCCACAGACTCCTACCCTCTGTCGCCCTGCCCACGGCATGGTGGGCACGCAAGGCTCCCAGCTCCCTGGCCCTTCCCCATCAAATACTCATAAACAGGGCCTGTTACCTTCTGCAGAAGAGAATGAAATCTCTTAAAGGACTTGTGTGTGACCGAAGGAGTCAGAGCAGAAAAGCCCACCGCACAACAACTAGGAGCCCAAGGCAGCTCAAGCGAGTCCCAGAGGGATGGCCTGTCCCCAGACCTTCTTGCCTGCATCCCCCTGAGAGGGAGGCTAACAAGTCCCATCAGTCTATCCACCTTCCTACCTCCCTGCCAAGCTCGAAATGCCTGGTTCTAGCCTTTCTACGGGGTCTACACATTTCTCTCTCTGGTGCCTGAATGGAGGGGGGGACAATGGGAGAGGAAAAGAGAGATTTTCCTTCCTAAAGACAAGACAACAAAGATGTACTAGTGGATTGTGACTAGAAGGTGCGATTACCCTGTTCGACACATGGCGGTTGGCAGGGAGCCTCCTCTGCTGCTTCTCCATTGCTTATCCCGGCAGCTTCAGGGTCGCAGGACACTGAAGAGAAACAGAGACAAGATGGACCATGCGGAGGGACACAAAAACGCACCTCAGTGTGCTCAGGCAGAGCCGGGAAGGCTAGAGAGAGGAAGGGGTGTGCAGCAATCAAATCACACTATGGGATCTTCAGCCCAAAGAGTAAAAAGGAAAAAAGACACTATTTATCTTTGGTGTTTTCCTCTTCTGTACACAGATGCAACCATATATACCACCAATAAGGATCATGGTGTCGCAAACAGAATTGAGAAGAATTTTTCCTTGTGTTTCCCCCAGAAGGTCAAGATCAATGCAAAGAATGCTGCCTGAGACCTGCCTGCACTCATTACTGTACTCGGGGTGCAGCCGGCAGCACACCCCTCTGTGCCGGGCCGCTGCTATCCTGAGGACCAGGGCCGGAAGTGCTTCCTGCACACCGGAGCGCTATTCAGGCATAAAGAATGATAACTCGGAGTCATTTGTACAAGGGTGGATGAATCTTGAGACCATGATGCTAAATAAAATACATCAAAGACAGCACATTAGAGACTGCACGGTTTCTGTAATGCAAGAGACCCAAAATATCACAAAGGTAAAGAACACAATAAGAAAGAGACGGTAGGAAGCCTGGAGGCGGACTCTGGAGAGGAGAAGGGGAACTTCGCAAGGTGGGAAAGAGCAAGGCAGGAAGGAGACGGCGTGCGAGTGATCACAATGGCGTATGTGGATGCACCGATTCCCCGAGATGAATGTGATTATTGTGCATCACAGTCACATACTAATAAAAAATGAAAAGACGAGAGGGTGCTTCCTCACCTGGCCCGTGTCTTGCAGGGGAGCTTGAGGTCCCTTCGGGCTCCTCTGCCTCACACAGCTCCACACAGTCGCCGCTGTGCTCTGCAGGAGAGAAACGAAACCCTGTGTACACAGCCAGGGTCACCACGCAGCACCAGGAGGGAATCATGGGGGACAGCTCATCGCGAAGGCAGGGCAAGCTGCAGGCTCCCCTGGGTGGGCTGCGACTGTCCCAGGCTCTGGGGGCCTTCCCCTTGGGTGCACTTGACCCACTCAGGTCGCTCTCACCAAGGCAGAGCACCCCTCTCTCCTTCCGAGCACCTCATTCTCTCTCCTCCTTCCTCTGCCCCACCCCTCTGCTCACTGTCTCCTGTCTGCCTCGGTTTCTGGCAGGTTTCTGGCCTGCGTTTCTGGTGCCCCCAGACACTTCTATTTGTTTGGATGTGCTTCTTCCCTCTTCTTTGCTCTTGTGTTTTTCTCTTGCGTCCTGCTGTTTAGCATCTCTCCCCAGCTTATTCATTTCCTTCTCCCTACCACACCCTCTGCCCTTTCTCTTCCTGGGCATCGGGAAAGCCATGCCTGGGAGTGGAACCAGATCGGAGAGGGGACAGGAGCAGAGGCAGCCGAGACGACACCACCCAGTGCAGGGAATGGTGTGTTTGGCAGCTCGCTTCCTAGAGGAAGAGCCAAGTGTTTCCAACTCTGGAGCCACCCATGCTGTGGGCAGAAAAAGATCAGAGGATGCAGGGTGCGGCCCCGTGAGGATGGAAGCCACAGAGAGCTCAGGGGTACCCGTGACTTGAAGGGAGGTGTGCAGGAGAATACAGAGCATTTATCCTTTCTAATGAGAGAGGGAGGCCTGGAGAGGGTGGAGTGTCTAGTGTCAAAAAGACGTTGGTTTTCAACGGGGGGAGTGCTCCTGAAAGACATCGTGATGGAGAAGGTTCTCGAATAAGCACCTTCCATCAGCATGCGGAAGGGTGCGCTTGCAAGACAGGTCTGCCTGGCGGACGTGCATGTGAGAACTATTCCATTACCTGAGAGCAGGCGCAAAGACCAGGAGGAAGATTAGGACTCTGAGTGTATCTCAGAGTCGCTCTGCCTGGGTGCCCTCAGTCGGAAACCGCCTACGGAGATAGAGCCCTTTTCTGGGAGCTGCTCTGCCTGGCGACTCTTAAGTGTGACTGCTTGGCTCGGACAGTTTTCACTCTTTACCAATTGTCTGTTTGGTTCACTTCTTTCTCTGCACACGTTCTTCTGCGCTTCCTTCCCATATTATCATTAGTGATAGTGTTAGTTGCCTCTCTGGGCGCTTTTCTCTAACTTTGCCTTAACGTCTATTTCTCAATAAGCTTCGCCTCTTCCTACTTTGCCTCCTAATCTCTGCTTTTCCGTCTCTGTGTCTCTGGGTTTTATCTTAAGCCCCTGGGCGCCTATCAAATTCTACTCTTTGGTACGTTTTCCTCAGTCTTGCAGATCTCGAGCCCAGCTTGATCAAAGTTCTTCCCTCGTCACAGTAATCACAGCGCCAGAGACCCTTCTTTGGTCAGCTCTGCCCTAAGCGTCTCCCACGCGGCCTCCCTAACCTGCAAGATTTCAGTGACTGGCAAACTGAGGTCCATGTGCCTAGTGATTCGGCAAGCAGCTCACGTACTGGTCCTTGTGGGTGGTGTGTTTACAGAATCACCCAGCACCCGCAGCCTGACTTCGGCGTCTGCTTTCTCCTTGTGTTCTCTACACAGGACACCCCACTCATGCATCCACACCCTTATCCTGTATCTCTCGCACAGTTTTGAAAAACAAAGCACGAAATGAATGTAATTCCATCGGTATGAATGCAAATATGAAGAAGGGAAGAACAGGAAGGGAGAAGGGGGTGAATTTTTTTCCATACCGAGAGAACGCTGGGAATCGAGCTCATCATCTCCCTCTGCCTCCTCTGGTGGGAGACTGGGCACCTTCTCTGCCTGTCGGTTCATCATCTTGGGAGTCTGTGGCTCAGAGGTCTCTGCAGAGAACAAGGAAACAATGGCCTGTGGCCTAGAAACAGCGACCCCACGGTGTTGCGTCACCATGGTGGGAAACCGTGTGCCTGTTCTCCTCGCTGAGAGCCACGCAGTCCTGCCGCACCTTTGCTCTGTCTGTGGCCTCCCCTCCTCCTCCTGCTTCTCCCATCCTCCCCCGCGGCACTGCCCTTAACGCATCTGCTTCCTCACTGAGCTTCTCTTCAGCTGTCCTGGCGTCCCTCCTGCTGGCTTCTCTTGGCCCTTGTTTCGATGCCTTTTCTCTTTCGCCCCACTGAATCCCATTCCTATTTCCTGTTTAACTCTTATTTTAGCTCTCTCCTGTCCCAGTGGGAAGCCTCCATTTCCATGTTCTTTGACTCTCTGCGATTTCCCTCTCCCCTACCAGCAAGATTTTATTTTTATTCTCAAAATCTTTTTAATTTATTTTTAACTGATACATAAAATTGGACATATTAATGGGATGCCATGCAATGTTCACTATATACACATATTGCCTGTTTAAGTCAGGTTAAACGTATTTAACCCCTTGAACACTTATCACTTCTTTACAGTAAAGACTGAAAATCCTTTCTTCTAGCTCCACAAAATGTGTGGTCACTTGTACTATGCAACGACACATCTCGGCCTCTTGTTTCTGTCCAGCTAGTTTAGCACTGAAGTCTTATTCAGTGCCCTTGTCCTCTCCTCCAGAACCCAGGGAACTCTGTGGGCTTCCTGGTTCTGTTCTGATGCCATGACTTTATCTGGTCCCTGGCCCCTTCCTCTCTCTTGCTCCCTCACTTCTCAGCTTCCTGAGTGCCACGCAGGAAACAGCTTTCCTCTACCACACCCATCTGCCATGCTGTCTCTGTCTCACCACAGGCCTGGAGGTGATAGGACCAGCCAACCACAGACTGAAACCTCTGAAACCGTGAGCCAAAATAAACCTTTTCTCCTTTAAGTTGTTTTTCTCAAGTATTTGGTCACAATGGTGAAAAGCTGACTAATGCAGAAAGGCGCATTTTGGGATTGAGTTACAGATGGGAGCAGACAAAATGCCTGGGCAGAGGCCGATCACCTCCGAGTATTATAGGAACCACTCTGACTCCTGGGGACTCTGTGACTGAAAACTCACTGCCAACGTGTTCGCCCTTGTGCCAGAAGTCACTTCTGGCCAGTGCTCTTCATCCATCGACCCCTCCAATGTCTCTTCTCTCTCCCTTCCAGTCTTTGCTCTGTTGAATTTTCTTCCACCCTCCTTTACTCTCCTTTCATTTGCTCTCTTTTTCTCTGTGAATAACTTTGGTGCCTCTTGCCTATTGCCTCTGACTCGCAGCATTTTCTCTCTCTGTTTCTCCCTTAATATAGTTTTCTCCCCTTTTGAACTCTGCCCCTTGTTTAATAATTGAACTTTTCTTCTTTTGCCCATAGTGCTACCTGCTCTCTCAGGTTAACTTTTTTATTATCCAAACTAAAATTTTAACCTAAAAATGTACATGTCTGTCCCTCCGTATTTCATCTCTCTTATCATCAAAGTTCTTTTCTACTTTGTGATTATACTCATTATTTCCATGGTCTTAGCACAACCACAGGGGAAGTAGGTGGAAAATTATCTCGCTTTGCGGTAACATACCTCAACCTGGAGGTGTTTGGACTCCTTGTCTGTTTAGGGAAAATTGGCAATATTCAGATCTCTATTTAAAGACTGCCTGTGCTTTACATTCTCCCTTGCTTTGTTTATGTCCTACACACAAGAAAACCCCAACCAATCTGAACTTAACTTTCTTTGCTGCTTATTTCTCCTAAGGAAAAGCTGGGTGGTTTACTTGTCTGTAACAGGGGTGATGGATGGGGATGGATGGATGGATGGATGATGGATGGATGATGGATGGAGGATGGGTGGATGGATGGATGATGGATGATGGATGAATGGGTGGATGGATTGATGGATGATGGATGGATAGATGGATGGATGACAGATAGATGGGCGGATGGATGGATGGGTGATGGATGGATGGACAGACAGACGGATGGATGGATGAATGGATGATGGATGGATGGATCTATGAATAAATGGATGGGTGAATTGGTGAATAGATGGATAGGTTACTGGATGGGTAAATGGATGGACAGGAAAGGAGGTGAAATAATAGATGTTTCTCTATGTTGACAAAAAAAAATAAAAGTTTAAGTAGAAATAGGTGGCCAGAAGCAGTGGTGCATGCCTGTAATCCCAGCACTCTGAAAGACTTGGGCAGGAAGGCTGTGTTTGAGCCAAGCTTGGGTAACTTAGCAACTTACTGAGATCCCCATACCAAAATAAAATGAAAAGAAGGAGCTGGGGATATAGCTCACTGCAAAGGCCCTAGCTTCAATGCTCAATGCAAAAAAAAAAAAAAAAAGATAATAGATATTTTAATCTTTATTACCGTCTCCATCATAGAGTAATAACCAGGGCATTTCTTCTGATTCTCTTCCTTCGTCTACTTGTACAGCAAGTTCCCAGGGCACTGAGGAGAGAAAAAAGAACACGACCTACAGCAGACAGTGACCTGGACACCTACCTGGATGCAGGTGTGGTGTGCGCTGATGTTCAGGGTGTGCCTGTGCCGGCCAAGCTTTGCTCCACCCTTGTCCGCGCCTCGTGGGGCTCCTTGCCCTCTCCTCTCTTCCCTTTTCCGTCTGTAACCATCTTCACACCTGGCTGCATCTGCACCGTGAAGCTTTCTTGGGTCTCTTTGACTCGACTCCTTCCTGACTTTCACCTTCTCTCTGCATTTATGCCTTTTTCTTCTCTCATGATGTGCTTACTCTCTGTCCCATTTTCTCCCTACTTATCTTTTTAGTTCACTTCTGCTTTGTCTTCCCTATATATCATATACCATTACTGTATTCCCACACAATCCACGACAAGCAAGTTTAACATTTTCTAGCTCTTCTCAAACGCCATCCAGGCAGTACAGTCATGGGACGTGCAAGGACACTTCAGTCAAGAATGAACCACATATATGACTGTGATGCTACAGGATTCTATAACCTCATGATGTCACTGTCTTTGCTAGCGTAGGTACACACTATGATGTTCTCACAATAAAGAAATTTCCCGAAATTTATCTCCGTCATTAAGTGACACAACTGTGTTGACATTCCAGATTCCTTTAGATAAAATTGGGCCCACTTAGGAAACTTCACTTGACTCCATTTTTATTATTCTGTACCCTTAAATTCTCCATCCAGGAGCCCCTTATTAAGGGACTTAGTGTCTTTCTCGCTCTACCTCCCACACACCCGGGCACAGCCACCATGAAGTATGTGTTTGTGTCGGGCGGTGGTGAGGAAGGAAGGAAGTGAAGTGTCCCTTGCCTACAGGTACGTCAATAATTTCAAGGAGATAACTGGTAATTTAAACCATAATTACCCCACCCTCCCCCACTGGTACTCTGGGCATCTCTTTATTGTCTGTGCCAGGCACCCTCTGGGGGGCCAGGTGCTCATGGGAAGCTGAAGGGAAACGTGGGAATCTGACCAATCAGATTCAGGGACAAGGGAGACCTTGGGCTTCCTGCTGAACTCTAGTGTCCGGTGCCCAGGTGAGCGCTCGCTCCAGGGACCTCATCTGGGACCCCCAGAGCCAAGCTCTACTTTTTCTCCTACTCATCCCGTTCCCTTCTTTCCCCTTCTCGTTTTTCTCTCACCATATGCTGTTGCTTCTGCACCCAGAAGTACTGGGTGTCCATCGTTCTTTTTCTTCTTCATGTCTTTCATGCACCTTACGATGTGTCCTACTCATGTCTTGTATCTTCTTTAACTATTTTTCTAGGGCTCTGCATCCTACAGAGCAGGCCTCAGTTTGATGCTCTCTCTGTTCTCCTCTGATCTTGCTACTGAAATGCTTCTGCTGAATAACAAGTCGCTCTGCCCAGGCCGGGATCCTTTCTCCCGAGACCCCGCAGGTCCCCCGGGCTCCCCCGTGAGAACTCTGCTCAGTGGTCCTGGCCACCTGACCCTCAGCCGGCCTCACACCACTACGACCACAGCGAGCTGCTGGGAACTCTCATGCCTGATCTTGCCCGATGACTTCAACCTGCAAGATGACCTTACACACCTCCTATGCTGCTTCATCGTCTCTAAGAATGCAACAGATTGTCTCTCCAAATTTACAAGTTTGTGAAGATAAAAATTCTTTGAGCAATCACTAGATGAGGAAACGAGGGTTTGGCGAGTCATAATTACCTTGTTCATGGCTTGCCTGGGTGCTGAGGGTCTGCAGTGCTTCTGGCCCCTCCAGGAGCTGGCACTGGAAGCTGCCCCAGACTGCGGAGACGAGGCAGAAAAGGCAATGAGAATCCCCGAGAGTGCAGGGCCGCAGCTCGCAATTACACATCCGAGTGCAGCCTCCCCTCCAGCGCACCATGGAGCCTTCTGGGTCTCAGGGCACCCCGCTCTCTGCTGGGTCCCCCACGGCCAGTACCTTGATGTCGCTCCCGGAAACCTGCATATTTTCCCCCGGAGATGCACTTCTCAAAATTTAGAGAAGGATGGACAGTTAAAAGTTGCCAATAGTGTTTAGTGTTTCAAAAGTGTCAGAGAACAGTGAAAGCCAAGTTCCACTAAATAATGAGTGTGGAAAGCGTTTTGTAAACTACACACAACTGTGAATAGGGAAGAGCAGAGGGATTTCTTCAGGAGGCAGTAGCCATAGTTTTAAAAGGGAGCACGTAGCCAGGTGTGGTGATGCACGCCTGTAATTCCAGCACTTGGAAGGCCGAGGCAGGAGGACTGCTGTGAATTCAAAGCCAGCCTGGGGGACACAGTGAGTTCAAGGCCAGCCTAAACTACACAGCAAGACCCTGTCTCAAAAAAATGAAAAATAAAACAAAGACAGAGAGAAAGGGGGAGAGAGAGCTCCAGCAGCTTTTAAGGGTGGAGAGAAGAAGGGGGAGAGAGTGGGAGAGGGAGAGAATAAGAGAAAGCAAAAGAGAGAGGACCTTTGGTTTAATTGAGTAGGGGAAGATGATGCAGTGAAAAAGAAAGAGAGCTGTGAAGAGGAACTGGCACTTCTGCAGTGGGATGGGCGTGAGCCAAGAAACCAATAAAAATCTGCTTTCTGCACGGCACAAACAGGGAATGACCATCACCACACCTGTGCCAGGGACCCAGGGAGGTGGTGATGGGAGGTACAGGAAACCAGTCCCCGCACTGGGCTTCAGGGTGACCCAGCAAATGTAGATGAAGAAGCGACACCCACAAGATAGGAGAAAAGACACCTAAAAATGTAGAAAGATGCTGCCCAAAAGTTCTATAAAGGAGCACACCTCCCTGGGGCAATAGCTGCCAGGATTAGGGGAGCAGAAGGGATAAGGCAGAGAGGACCTATGGGGCAACCGATGCTTTCCTACTCCCAGGACACTGATGTCACATCTGGCAGCATCTGGAGGGGCCCTGGGGAAAGCTGTATGGTCCAGGGGGACAGAGAATGTATGGGAAACCCCTGAGCAGGCTTCAGTGAGGCTGGGAAGTGCTGGAGAGTAGCAAATGGGATGTGGGTGGTGCAGCTGGTGGCAAGGAGCAGGGGTCCATGCGATCCATGGAGAGTGTTAGAGTTTGGATTTTAAATGTCGCCCAAATGTCCTATCGACTTGGTCACCAGCCTGTGGGGTTATAGGCAGGTAGTGGAGCTTTTAGGAGGTGGGGTCTTGTGGAAAGAAGTTAGGGCATTGATTGGGGGTGATACTGGGACCCCAGCCCTTCCTCTCCCCTTTCGTCACTTCCTGGCCACCCTAAGTGGGCAGCGTTGTTCCGCCACACACTCCCCACCATGATGTTCTGCCTTACCAAGAGAGACCATGGGCTGAAACCAAGGGCCAGAATAAACATTTCCTCTTTAAACTGTTTCTATCACAGTGGCAGAAAGGTGACTAACAGAGAGGGTCAGAGCTGCACAGATGTGGGCAGTAAAGGTAATACCATTCCCTGGGTACCCACAGCCTGGGCGTATCCTGGTTACAGACAGGATATTGACTCGGAATCTGCACCTACATAATCTGATTTCCTTTATCCCTTCCTCTGACTCGAATGTATAACACATAGTATGGAAATGGGAGAGCTCTTATTTTAACCAAGGAATAGCTTTCGCAGATCTAACACATCCTATTCTTCACAGTCACATCTACTTTTTCCGGCTAAAAAATCCTTTTTGGCCTATTTCTCAAAAAAAAAAAAAAAAAAAAAAAAAAAAAAAAAAAAAAAAAAGAAGAAGAAGAAGCTTCAGATTCCTTAGCACCAAGTGTCAGGTCCTCCAAAATCAGCTTCCAAATCCTCCCGCCCACCCTCTGTGGTTCAGCCCCCGTGGTCCTGAGTGCCCGCCCTTCCTTTCCCACGTGGCGGCTTTCCTCTGCTGCCTCTTCCCAGGGTCTGGGCACAGGCTGGGCACCTCTAGCGACTTGGTCCTGGAGGGGCTATAACTTGTGGGATGTGTGAGCTCCATGAAGACATGGGCCGTGCGTGTCTTCACCACGCTATTTCCTTTGTCAAATATTAATGAAGAGTAAATGAACTGGATTGAACCCCCACAAGTCATCTCGGGCTGTAGTTACCGTTTGGGAAGCTTTGGAGAACTTCGTTTAAATCAGGATAGGCCTTCAGGTTGGCTTTGCTGAACAACACTTTCAGAAACGACAGATCGAGTGTCTTCTCCAGTTCACCAAGGACATCATATACCACCCTTGTCACTGGGATCAGGTTTGTACAAGCTTCTTGAAAATGCTTAAAGACATCAAACCGACAATTATGTGTCTTTGGATTTATGGGACATAAAAAACTGTTAGGTTGGTACACTGACAATTTGTTCTCTCACAAAATATTAGAATTTGGCATATATTTGGGCAACCTCTGAAGTGTCCTCTGCCAAAACACTAGACCATTATTTTTGTGAACCTGTGTATCTGTGACGCTGATACACAGTTGAGAAGAGAGAGTAATTTTAAAGAATAAAGGTGTGCGCAGGTTGAATGCCATGTGGGGCTTTAAGAGCCAGGTGAGAATTTTCAAAAGTAACCCTTTAAATAGCTATCAGAGGCTGTTCCTCTGACTGGACAATAACCGTTGTCCTCTCCCAGGACTGTCCCAGCCTGCAGGACTCCAGGAAGCCAAGTGACCACCGTCCCCTGCTGTGATCCTGGCCAAAGGGCAAGGACCATCACAGCTCCAAAGACACAGGGAAGGTTTGTGCTCAGTCTCCCCAGGGGACTCACCATTACCCTTTACCTGCATTCTGGGGCTCTGGAAAAATCGAAAGAACAAGGAACCATTGAAAGAGAGAGAGTCGCAGGCATCTCTTTCAAATTTATTCTAGTGTGACATGACTAGCCTGTGAGCTTCAAAACTCTCAGGGTCAAATATTTGAAATAAGTGGGCTTTGTAATAAGGCCCTGCCTGGATTGCGTGTTTACTTTAATTTGAGTGTATGTTAGAATATTATACTAATGTGCCCAGGATGCTCTGCGCCTAGGGAGAATTCCCACTTCCCATCCTGCCCCGCTCCATCGCTGCACGACCTTTCAGCCCCCCAGCTGCCCCTGGAGTCTGGCTTTACCATCGCAGGGACATTCTTGTCACTTACCTTGTACATCTGCTCAGAGATGAAGGCGCGGTCCCGCAGGCTCATGAGGAAAGGAAATGGCTTCGTTATTGCACTCGCAATCTCCACCTTGTTTTCTCTGAAGTGCTTGAAAATGAGCTCCTGTGAAACTTGTTCCTCTCTATTCTGGTTCTCTGTGACCACCCTGAGAAACAAAGATAGAATGTGGAAGTAGATACTGAGTTCCCAAGAGGTTATTGGTGGCTAGATACATTGAGACAAGAGGATCTTCAGGGGAGAGCTGGCAGGTGTAAAATAAGTGTTCTTGTGGAATTAATGGAGGGCGAAATGGAAGAAAATGGGGCTTTTCAGGAAAAAACAAAAAACAGCACACAGTGAACAGGTTCACTCTGTTCTGATCAACAGTACCTGAATCTCTCCAGGAAAACACTGAATTAAAAAATGTTAAATCTTTACAGGTATCAGTATGACTGTGATGGTTAATCGTATGTAGCAACTTGGAGGACATTTTGGAGTAAGAGTAACAGTTACATCGGTGAACTCTGTGTGAGACAGATTGCCTTCTGTGACGGGGGAAGTCTCATTCAATCAGTCAAAAACCTAAGTGGAACAAAGAGGTCAGCCTCTCCAAGTAGGAGAGGATCCTCTGGCAGACTGATTTCAGATTGGAACTGCAACACTGGCTCTCTGGGGTACAGACTATGAAGACTTGCCAGCCTTCATGGTCATGCGAGCCGATGCCTTACAATAAATCTCTTTCTCTATATATGTATACATATTACTGGTTCTCTTTCTATACAGAACTCTGACTAATACAGGCTGCAAAAAAATTACAGACAAAAGAGTAATTTTAAAAATGAGTTATTACAGAATGAATACTGAAAGCCGAGTCCCGTTAGTGAATAACAAAGAAAGAAATCTTAGAAAGATCTAAAGATACTCCCATCTATTACTATAAGGAGAAGAACGGAAATCTTATCTGGTAATGTCTGAATTAGAATAGTGACAAGAATATCAGTATTTTTCTCTGGCCCAACATGGAAATGTGTGTGAATATTCAAAATGAGGCCCAGTTTTTCAGTATACAACCTACCTGTGGAGGTTATATATGGAGACATCGAAGACCTCTGGATTTTAGACATTTAGACCATGGCCAAAAAGCCTTAAACTAAAAAAGGCTTGTAATTCTGATTCTTATTTCTGAATTGCTCCTCTCGTTAACAATGTCTTTAAAAACTTCTCTGTAGTTCTATGTGGTGCTGAGGCTTACAGGAATTTTTTTTATACCATTATAAGAGGGTCATTGAACCTTCCTACTCCTGAAACATTCATCAAGATAGAATTAAACCCCATTCCTCCACTGAATTCCTTAAAAAAGAAAAAGAATTTTGGTTAAAGATGCTTGACTGAAGTACTTTTCTTTCTCTAGAGTGTTCCCTAAAATGATAGTAAAAGAGTTTAAGTCACAGTGATGAAGAGGGGCAATTTGATGAGAAATTAAACAAAAGTCTGAAGGAAATAAATGCAACATTAATTGCTGCGAGTGAAGGATTCACCCGCCTGGTCAGAAAAGTGTCCAGCGTGTCCTGCAGCCCCCGGAGAGGCAGCAATGCTTCAGAAAGAGGTCAGGGAGAAAACCCAGAGCAAAATATAAAACAGTCTGTGGTCCAGCACGGAACACCTATGTCCAGGGAGGAAATGGGGTTTCTTCTTAAGACAAACATAAGGAAAACAAAGTTGCTACCCTCAGGCATGTGGGCTTCCCCCAGGAAACCCCCAAGGTTGAAATGCCATTGCACAGAATTTTAAATCAGCCAGTCAGCCTTCTCACCCTGAATATGAGTGAACAGGCGTTTGTGGAAACCCCATCCATTCCACTGGTGGACTAGAAACCAGATGAGCAACAGGCAACACCAGCCCCAGCAGAAACAGAGATGCTGCAGGAAACGGCAGAGAATTTCTGAAAAAGCAAATATTACCATACAGGTATGCGAATATATCGTGGCCAAGACTCCATGCAGAAAAGAAACAACCAGAAAACAACAGAAAGGGCCTGGAAATACTTAAAAATTTTAAATGATTGCCAAAAGATTTTTTTTTAAGTTTTCTGCAATGGTTATAAAATAAGGAGATAATTTCCTGGAACAAAGTTGGGGGAAATCCATAAAGAGGAACAAAAATGAAAGGTATTGAAATGTTAAATGTCTAAAATAGTTAGACAAGTCTGTAGATGTAGGGGTAAAACAAAGTAACAAAAGGGCACATCCTGTTCAGCTAATCCGTGCACAAAGATAAAATAGATACCGACTTGGCTTGTGACTGAGAATATATTTTACTCAGGTACCTCCGTGTCACTCCCCCACTTTTCAGGGTGCTTCCCTTCCCGACAAGGGTGATCCTGCACCTCCCGGCCTCCTGGAAGTGGAGTCGTCTCTGTAACAGGAGAATTCAAGCTCAGCTTGGTTAGGCTCCATGTCTGCCTTCTACCAGGGTGCTGCGATTCCAGACGACCTCTGCTCAACAGCCATAGTCCAGACTCACAGTGACCCTCAGAGACTTGGGGGTGGTGTGTTCCTATTATTTACTCCATTCTTACTGACAAGCCAGGACAAATTATTTGATAAGTACTACAATTTCAGAGTCAAGAAATCAATCCCATTTCTGTTGTAAAAGAAGTGGAATGGTTGCTAAAGCCAGTTAAAAATATTAATATCTAAAAGTTGTCAATGATTTCAGAGGAGTGATTCTCTTAAGTGTGATCTAGAAGAATTCCAGGATTGTGCCAGAACTTTTCAAGTGTCACCGAGGTCAAGATGATTTTCAGAATAATACTAAGATACTATTTGCCCTTTATCTCGCTATTCTCTCACAAATGTACGGTAGAATTTTCCAGAGGTTATATAATTATCACCACCGATCAAAAGCAGAGGCAAAAAAAGGAGAAAGGAGAATTCAGCAGCTTCTACTGAGCCAGAGATTTTCAAAAAGGTAAAACGATGTTATTCTTCTTTCTAGTTTATTTTTATTTTGGAAATTATGGCCATTTTTATAAAAAATATATCATTTATATTAGCAGTTCTAGGGTCAAAGAAGAAGTCTCAAGAGGAATTTCAAAATAGTTTGAACTGAATGAAATGAAAACCCAACTTATCAAAATGTGTGGGATGCAGCAACAGCAGTGCTTAGAGGGAAATGTGTAGCCTTGAGTGCATATACTACTAAGAAAGAAGATAGTCAGGCACAGTGGCACACTCCTGTAATCCCAGCACTCTGGGAGGCTGAGGCAAGACGACTGCATTCAAGCCCAGCTGTAGAGACTTGGCAAGACCCCGTTTCAAAATTTTATACAAAAGGGGGATGGGGACTGAGGATGTAGGGAAGTATGAAGTTCAAGCCTCAGGAAAGGCAGAGTGGGATGAAGAAAAGAAGACAGAAGAAGAAGAGAGAGGGAGGGGAAGAAGAGGGGGAAGAAGATGAAGAAAGAAGGAGGAGGGGGATGTAATCAATAATGTATGCACTCATCTGAAGAAATTAGAGAAAAGAGGATAAATTGAAGTCTAACACAAGCAGAAGAAAGTAATAAACATGAAAGTAGAAATTAATAACATAGAAATAAAACATGAAGAAATTCAATGAAATCAAAAGCTAATTTCCTGAACAGATCAGAAAAATTTCTAAGCCTCTGGCCCTGCTAACAAAGAAAACACAAAAGGACAAGACCCAAATTACTAATCCAAAAGGAAAGAAGTTATCACTATGAACTCCAGGGACATTGAAAAGGACAACAAAGAAACCCTGTGCATGGCCCTGCACCTACAGATTTGGTAACAAAAGGAACGGACAGGTTTTTTTTAAAAGACACAAATTATCAAAACTCACACAAGGAGAGACAGACTCTCAGAACAGGCCTTGATCCGTTAAAGAAACTGAATCAGTAATTAACAGGCCTCCAAAGGAGAAAGCACCAGGCCCATAGGGTATTACTGGTGAATTCGGCCAAATGTTTGAAGGAGAAACCATGATGTGGTGGGGCTGCGCCAGCACCAGAAGTTGGTGTGGCTCACAGTTAAAGGAGTTTCCATACATTTTTACACAGTTTTAATTTGTGTGCCTTGCTGTTTGTCTTGTGTGGTTAAAAGATAATTTCTGTCCCTCTCTAACCAGATGTGTAACACATCCCAGAGTTAAAAAAAGAAAAAAAAAAAAAGAAAAGCAAGTAACTCTCACTCTTCATCTACTTGTATTTGTTTTTGGCACTTTCTACTTTCATGTCCTCCTATCGAGAACTGGCCCCCCAACTACACGGACAGAAAAGAGTTTGAAAACAGATGGCCATTTGATTTGGATTTTAACTTTTCTAAGAAGAGCTTTTTTGGGACAGACTTGCTTTTTGGAGCAGGGACAAGGGACACGCAGGGAGTCAGATGTCACAGACCATCGCTCTGTCGAGCAACAGGGCCTCGGAAGGGGGAAGCAGCTCCGGCCCGGCCTTGAGGTCGTTATAGTAGGCTGGGCTCCAGTTTCCCCCAAACTAACCTACTGCAATAAAAAACCAGCTTTCCTCATTTTTCATTTATTTGTTGTCTCCTCCCATTGTACACCTGTGGGGTGAAGCAAGGCAGACATGAGCAAGAAGAGAGAACCTCGCCCCTACCAGGGACGAAGGACAAGGAGACACGTGACGACCCACCTGAAGTTGAGGTCCCTGCTTCCACTTGCCATCCTCTCCCACGGGACCTGTGGGGCCGTGAACGTGGCTTAGAATCACATCAGGTTAGAGCTGCTCCATCTCTGTGCCTGGGGGAAAACTCTGCCAAGAGAACCACCCTGCCATCCCTCAGGGTTTGCCACAAGAGGGGAAAAGAAAAGTGAAATTGCCTCACTGTGTGACGTGACTGCGCACACGCACTGGCCCAGCCCCTTCCCAGGCTCTCCACCCAGGGAGCAGGCCCCGGGGCCGGCCAGGTGTCCTCAGACTGAGGAGGGGCCGCTTGCTCAAGGCAAGGAGAGAAGGTGGGAGAACCAATTGGACTGTTGAAGTTGTTTTGAGGTGAGGTGTTGCGCTTTGTAAGGGGAGGAAGTGAAGTCTACATTTGCCCCTTCGCCTGCGTTTCCAGTCTTCTCTCTGGCCTGCGGCTGGCTGAGCACCTTCGGGAGGCCTGACTGGTGGACTCAGATCTAGCATTTGGACATGAGGCACTTTACAACTACGGCCAGGGTGATGGAGAAAGCCTGGGCTTCCTCTGTGACCCTGAGCTCTTGAGGACAGAGGCCGGTTTCTCAGGGGACGGGGAAGGCTCTGGGGCTGAGACTGTCTAGAACTTCAAGTCCAGTGTGAAGTGGGAGGATGACCTCAGTACATCTGTTTGCACACGGTTTTTTCCACTTATACCTGAACCTCATTCTGTAAAGGATTTGAAACAGTTCACAAAAATCACTATACCAAGTTGAAAGACAAGAAAATAGGAGCGAAGAGCAAATAAAAATAAATGAACCCAGAAGTCTAAATCCAGGCAGAATAGGTGAAAGACAAAGGGGGAAGAGGAGCCAGGGTGCCTGCGAAGGGCGTCCCGGACAGACCAGGGCTAACACGGGTGCGGACTTCGAAGGAGGAAAGCAGCGTACCTTGGACGTATGTGCCCCCGAACCGCTTCTCCTGGCTCTTCATGCATCTGCTGGGAACTTACACGCATAGGTCTGCAAAAGAGAGGGCAATCTATTTCTATCCATTCGCCACTTTCTGACTTCTTTCTCCCCGAAAAGCAAACCCCAGTCTGATTAGGACAAATTCCAGGACACTGATGAGGACCATCTTTTCCCATGGGCAGCATCACTGTGTCTATCAGGTGCTGAGTATATGCGGGAAATCCCCCCATCTCTGTCTCTCTGTCTCTCTCTCTCTCTCTCTCTCTCTCTCTGACTTTGTAGAGGTGTGGTGCCTCTGTTGGGCACAGGCCCTCTGTTCCTGTCCTCCTTGGGCCACAGTGACGCAGACAGTCCTGTTCTAGAGTCCCCTCTGACTCCTCTCCTGCCCAGACCGCTGCTGAGCTGGACATTTCTGTTACTGTGGCCACTTTTTTGCCAACAAGCACCAGGTCTTTGGTGCGCCTCAGCTGACTGCAGTAAGACTGGGACTTCAGCGGCGGCCTGCCACGTTTATCAGTGAGCCCCGCTCTCTGCAACACTGTGCATCTGCCTGGAATCTCAGCTCCTGGGTCCCACTGGCCCGTTTTCCTCCGCGGCCATGACAGAACCTCTCCCGCTGGAGAGATGCCCAAGCTGTAAGCATGAGCCCGCCCCCGGTTCTAGTGCGTGGGCAGAGTTGTCTTTCTTTCTTCCCCGCTGACCAGTGGGGCAAGACCAGCTCCTTCCTCAATCTGTGCTCCACCCAGATGTAGGCTAAGTAGGTGATTATGAAAGTGAGCCCACGTTTGCATCCGACCTGAGAGATACCTCTTAATTTTGCTAAGTGCACTAGGAGCTGACATTTAGGATCAGGCTTCACCATAGGATTGCCAGCTTAGCCCGCTTGGCCAAGTCTACCAAAGACTACCTGTGAATGCTAATGAAATGTTCACCAGCTTTATATCCAATTACAATCCCAGATGACCAATCCCGGCTAGACCACATAGCCTTGAAGATATGTTGCTTATAATTCATTCCCTAGAACTGGTCACGTGGCACATGTCCATAATCCCAGCACTCAGAGGCTGAGGCAGGAGGATCACTGTAAATTCAAGTGAGTTCAAGACCAGCCTGAACTACATAATGAGACACTGTCTCAAAAACAAAACAAAACAAAACAAAAAACTACTTAATTAAAATAAAATAAAATAGGGGCTGGGGGTTTAGCTCAGTGGTTAGAGTGGTTGTCTCGCAAGCACAAGGCCCTGAGTTCGATCCCCAGCACCCAAAATAAATAAATAAAATAATTCACCCCCGGTACCAAATTTTTTAATCAGCTAGGATTTGGAGGTACAAGTAGCCAAAATCAGCTCTGGCTAACTCAGAGAGAAAAATCAATTTCTTAAAAGTATATTGGGTAGCTCACAGAATTTATGACAGGTTGAAGAAGTAAACTAAGAAGATGGACATTCTAGGCTGTAAGAGCCCCAGCCTAGCTCCTTCTAAGTACATGGTGTGAGGCCACTGATTTGATAAATGCGTTCTTCCCCTCTGATTAGAAATGAAGATCAGAAACATCTTCCTTTCACCTGCAACATGTAAGAATATTAATTATATATGGGCTTACCTGCTCTTTGTCATAATGTAAGAGACCTGGATCACCTGGTGTCCCATAGCGCATCCCATTGAAGATTCCATTGGTGACATCAGACTGATGAGAAAGGGTAAGCTAGAGGGGGCTAGACGCTGCTAAAGAGGAATGAATCTCAAAAGAATTATCATGAGGGGAAAGAAAGCTGTACACTAAAAAGTAGATGCTCTGTTTTCATTTACACAACATTTTAATACGGGCAGACTAATCCATAGTAATAGAAAGCAGATTCATGGTTGCCAGGAAATGAGGGAGTTCTCTGGGGCCTCGGAAAGAGTTCATGTCTTTGTTTTGGTAGTGATTACATTTGGCAAAAATCATCAAAAGGTTCACTTAAGATTAATGCATTTTATACATCCATAAAACTGTTCTAAAAAGACTCCTACATCATTTGAATAAGGTTTCCCTACACAGATCACTTGTGTGTGAATTAGCAGGTGGGCTTTTCCGTCGTTGCTGTATTCTTAAGCACGGGTTGCTCAGAATAAATATCTATTATCCTTATCTACACCAGCATTTTTCTTGTAAAATAATTTTTGCCTGATTTGGCTTTATTTTCCCACTCTTCCTACGCTGTCTTCCCCCCCACCCCCCTTGCCTGGCACCTATCTGAACAAGTCCAAAGGGAGATCCTAATGGTCAGGAGAGCTCTTCCAGGGCCAGCGGGGTGCTTGGGGAAGTGAAGTGTGACACTGTATAGTCTTCCTGTTGCCACCGGCGGCCCGCACCTTCCAGCCCTGCGTGTCAGTGTGCTGAGGGCCCATGCGCCCTTTCCTCAGGGACCAGCCCCCCACTTTCTCCCTGTGTGCCCATGGACCTGCTGAGGCTTCTGCGGTCCTTCCTCCCGTGGCTGTGGCCATGCGGGCCGGCTGCTCTGGACACACTTGGCTGGGTGGTGCTGTGTTCGCGCCTCCACGGGAAGCTCAGAGGGGCTCTCTCCTATCTCCTTAGCCTTGGTTTCAAGACTTCTAAATCCTAAAATCATCTTTCTCATTTTTTACCGAGGGCTTTGTGTGTGTCCTGGTAGCGGGGAGTCATGGGTCAAATACATTTAGAATCAATGGCTTCAACAGCCTTCGATAGGTTTCCAAGTGCAGGATTTCTCACAGACCCTACAGGCCACGCACACTAGGAATCTTAAAGGGGCTGTGAGTCCTCATCCGGCCGGCTCCGCCTCACCGGTGGCTGCACACTGCTGGCTCCGGACACCTACTACCCGGGCCCGCCAGGTGGGGTGAGGCAGGGACAGGAGGAGGATCCCCATCCCCCAAAAGGCCACCGAGCTGTCCTTCCGCGCCCGCTCCTGGGGCTGACGGGAGGCGGGGCTTCCTGCTTCTCTGCTGCACACTTTCGCTTTTCTTTCCTCTGCAGCAGCCCCGCGAGGAGCATGCACACTTGCTGTCCCCTCTGGCCTATCCCTCCGAGCAGCTCTCCCTGGCTTCCGGGAGCATCCCGGGTGCAGCCCCAGGAGCCCGGACAGGGCAGGAGCAGGTGGCCAGGCCAGCCCCAGGTGAGCGCCTCTCTCCCTGCTGTGTCTGCAGCCCGGCGGCCCCATCCTCACCAGCGCTCGGGGTGGAAGGAACTATTCAACTCCGAGGCTGTCGTGTGAAACGGCGCCGAGAGGATTGGTGGGAGCTATTAGGAGACTGTTAACCTGCACTTCCTGTGCCTTCTAGCCTGCCTGGAGCTGCCCTCCACCCTCCACCCTCTGTCGGCTCTGACTTGCACCCTGCCCACAACCTGTGGCTCAGTCCTTACCCTTCCCTTAGTGTTCAAGGGACCACTTGGGCAGCGGGTGCAAGAGAGAAATAAGGAGAGTCCTGTAATTTCCTCCCAGGGTGTCATGAACTTTTAATGTATTTTCTTTAAGCACATTCATGGTTATTTCCTTGAACTAAATTCCCAGAAGTGAAAATTCAAAGAAATACATGTATTAGCGCATTTGACACTCATCGCTAAATTAGTCTCCAGAACATTTGGACCTGTCTGTATTTCCACTCATGATATCCAGGATTATTATTTTCTGTCTCGACCAGTTTGATGGGCAAATATGTTTTCAAATTATCTTTGCACCTTTCTTGCTACTAGCTGCTTCACTCGGTTTGCTTATATTCAGGGCACATGTGGCTGACTCTTACTGATTGCCTATGTAAATCTTTAGCTTTTATTTCTGCTTAGACGTTTACCTTTTGCTTGTTCATTTGCAAAGACCCTTTATATAATGAAAATCTGAATGTAGTCATCCCGGAGACGCAGCATCTTGCATAGTGAGAAAGAGAAACAGGACACTAGACTAACTCAGCTTTGCCGTCAGATAGCTTGGGCTTTCTTAACCTCTCTGTGCCCTGCTGCCATCTTTTGGGAATCCTAACAGAGGAAGAATGAGGAACCTGGCAACATCCTACTCTCATGGTTGTTAGATAATGAATGTCCTAAGTGGGAATTCATTCTGGCTTTCACTGCTTGCCATCTTTGCAATGTATCCTTCCCCCACGAGTTCTGTGGATAGCAGATTTCACCCCTATTTGTTCTCTAGCTTCTGGAATTTCTTCATGATCAAAGCCTGCTCATGGCTTATTTTATATTACTGTCGTGTATTATATTTTTTACCGTATTTTCCCCACCAAATGTAAAGGATTTGAGAATGAGGGGGAAGAGGCAGACACACTCAATCTGCCAATGGGATTAGACCCCTGGAAGTAGCCATTAATTACAGTGCAATATTCTGTTTAACACACAAGGCTCTGAGTTCAATCCCCAGCACACCCTCAAAAAAATTCTATTTCATACAAAATGAAGTTAGAAATAGTGGGCCCCTAGCTGCTTTGTGTTCTGAAAATCTCTAGATGATTGAGCTTTTTGCTAGTGCTTCTCTTCTTGTACCAATTTGTCAAGAGTGCCATATGTAAATTTTCTAACTACTATAACGTATTAGTCTTTCCTCATGAGCCATAAATGGTCAGTTTTTATAAATATTGCACAGGCATGGGAAAAGGCATGTGTCTGTTCTGAAACAGGAAATACGTAAAATGAATCAGTGATGTCACCCTTACTAATCATACTTTTCACGTCTTCTGTGATTTTTTTTTTTGGCCTGCTTGTGTTGAAATGTTGTGAATGGTTCATCAGAGTTTCTAGATATTATCAAGTTTCCATTGACCCAGTTTTGCGTTGTCCCTTTTCGAAGACCCTTGCTGATGGATGGCTTGAATTGCAGCCAGGTCACTTGGTTTAACTCAGCTCCATACAGACATAGAGCATGAATTCATAGCCATCAGCCTGCAACCAGAGAGCTGGGACTCGTTCCCACCTCCAAGTTGCACAACCAAGGGCAAGAGTTATTAAGCCTCCCCGTGTGCCATGATTCCCAACAATTAAATGGATGCAACCATAATAACCATCTTGCAAGGTTTTGTGAAGATCAAATAAAATACTGCCTATGAAACCCTTGGAGCAAATCTGGTCCACAGAAAGCACTCAGTAAATAGGAGCTATTTTTAATATCTACCAGCGGCCCCTTCAGGACACTCTTGGCCTCCATGGTTGCGGGGCATTGTCTTTGTTTCCTGTACCTGTGAGTTTTGTGGGCAGAAGTTACTTTGCAGACTGCTTAAAGTTACTTTGCAGACTGCTTGGGGGACCAGAATGCCTGTCTGCAGGTGCCCATCGGCATAGCGAGCAGCTCCCTAGACCCCTCACAGTCTTTGTGTTTTCTCAACTTGCTTCTTCCCGTAGGATGTTCACTGTGAACAGAGCCTTGGAAAAGGCTCTTCTTCAGCATTTCATACACCAGAAGCTGGAGATCGCCTATGCCATAAACAAGCCATTTCCGTTCTTTGAATCTCTCCGAGACAAGTCCTTCATCACTGACGGAATGTACAGGGTGAGTCACGTCGAACCAGCCCTTGCAGCCCGTCTTTGAGCAGGCCAGATTATTGAGATCTCAAACCCCCACCCACAAGGGCTGCTGGAGGGTGCCAGGCTCAGGTGTCACAGGACGGGAGGTGGCCGGGAGAGAGGGCATCACACGAGCTGTTTTGGTTTTAGGATATCGTGGGGGCGACCTTGGCAAATGAACACAAACCAGGTGGCTTAAAACGACAGCGATGTCTCATGGTTCTGGAGACAGAAGCCCAAAACCAAGGTGTTGACACTCTGGTTCCTTCTAAAGGCTCGGAGGAGAATCCAAGCCCCGCCTCTGTTTTAGCTTCCCGTGGCGCTGGCATTGTTCGGTGGTCCTTGACAGAAACACATCACTCCCATCCCTGTTTCTGTCTCACATCTCCTGTCTTACGTGTCTTTTCCTTTTTTCTTCTGAGGACACCTGCATGGAAGGTGAGCTCATCACAAGATCGTTAGCCTGATTATATCTGCAAAGACTGTTTTTCCAAATAACCCACATCCACAGTTCTGGATGGATGTGCAGATACATTTTGTGCCTCCTCTTGCGAGGTGGTGGTGCCCTCCAGCCACTATAGGCTTCTTCCCACTTTCCAAGAGCTTGTTGCTCACAGTCCCTTCTGATGTGAGGCAGGCAGGCTCTGGCAGGTACAGCCGTTTGGATAAAAGTGACCCTTTTTCGTATAATTTTGGGAGGGTTTTTTGTATTGTTGTGCTTTGGTTTTTTAGAACTATTTTTCAGCTCCAAGCCCAGGAAGGTGGCAACGATGGTAGAACAATCTCCTCCCACTCTTTACCTGACTGGCTCCAGCTCCTGCAGATTCTGGGCCAGATGCTTCCCCTCCGAGGGGCCTCCTTGGCCCACTGTCCCATGAAGACCTCCTTTTTACTCTCTCTCTCTCATGGCTGTCTGTACTTCCCTTTCATGATACTACTCTCGGTTGAAACTATTTATGTTTATTGTTCAATGCCCATCATGTCCACCTGGCGATGCCCCCCAAACATGGGCAGCCCCACACCCGTCATAGGCCCTGCCGTTCACCCAGCGACTTATGGAGTCCTGTGGGGGCCCGAAGGCATTTCACACTCATTTCTTTCCTGCCATGTTTCGCCTTTTGCCCATCTTCTGGGCGGGGAAATTCTCTGGGTGATCTCCCTTTGGTTGGAGTCCATTCGGGTGGGCTGAGAGCAGGAACACAAAAGCTAATGAGAAGTCCACAGTTGGCGTTTGTGACCACCTGTTAGGTTCACTGCTGAAGCTTCCTGCCTTGACCTTTGAAGACACACCAGCATCCTTTGATTCTGCTTTCCTTCCTAACATTTCTCTCTTCCCTCAGATGTAACCAAAAGTGAAATTCACAAAACAGACTTACTTTCAAGAAGGCTAAGTGGTTTATTCCCATGACTAGGCACCAAATATATGTGAAGTAAACACGTAGGACGGTGATCTCTCTACCTTAGAGGGTTTGACTCAATGTTCCATGTTAAATTTCTCCTTAGAAAGAGCTAACTAGCTTTCTGATGACTTAGAAAGCTCGAATGCATTTTACCTCCCCACCAGCTCACTAATCATTCATATTACCCTTGGTTCCTTTTAAAGGAGTCTCTGGAAGCCTGTAGAAATTTGGTGCCTCTGGCCAGAGTGGTGCACAACATTCTCACCAAACTGGAGAAAACTTTTAACCTGTCACTTCTGGTGACGATATTCAGCCAAATCAACCTGTGTGAATACCCCAATCTGAGGACGATTCTCAGGAGCTTCATAAGTGGTAAGCAGGTGCTCAGATACCTTCCGCATAGGAGACATTGCCATGCTGATCGTCGGGGTTTGTTTCCAGCATGGATTATGCACTTCAGTGCCGCTTTCCTTTCGGGAGGGCCCAGTCCATACTTGCTCATCGGCAAGGCTGGAGGGTGGCCCATGTTAACTCTGGGCCCCACGCCCTGAGGGGAACTTCCAGGAGACGCGGACATTTCTGTCTTATCTGTTCTATGAATTTGGGGGCACGCGTAGCATTGACTGTTCTGGACAAACTAGGGAATGCGTAAGGTGACAGCAGTGCCAAGTTACAAAGCCCAGGTCTGGCAGAAAGACAAGGAGAGTCAGGTGGAGGAGCCAGAGACAGGAACAGAAAACAATAAATATCTTTTTGTTTCGTTGCTAGTGCATCGTCCCACACATTTCATACAATCATCTGGTGTGGTCTTTAAAATAATGCTGTGAAGTCACTATTAGCTGTATTTGGCAGACGAGGAAATTAAACCTCAGAGGTGACTTTCCCCAAGTTATTTGTCTATTTGAGGCAGAACTTGGAGTCCTATTTGGTTCCGCCAGTACTTGGGCCCAAAATGGTAATCACTTTTCCAAACAAAGCCAGCAGGAAGCCAGATTGTAAGGCTAGAGGGGGCACCAAGGTAGGAAAAGGGAAGGAAGGGAATATTGGACACAGATACAGAAGAAGAGGATAGGAGATAAAAAAAAATGGAGCAAGATGTCCTCTGGGAAAAAGGAAGAGCACATGTGCCAGTTTTCTGTCACTATAACAAAATACCTGAGTTAATACCTTCTAAAGAGAAAAGGGTTGTTTGAGCTCACACTTCTGGAGGTTCCGGTCCACAATTGGTTGTCCCTATTGCTTTGCATGTCTAGCAAGGCAGCACATCATGGCAGAGGTGTGTGAGCGAAACTCCGCCCTTCTTGGCCACCATGAAGAAAGGAGAGACCAGAGCTGCACAGTCCCCTTCAAGGCCAGCCCCCCCAGCAACCCAGAGACCTCCCACTAGGTCTTGCGTCTTCAAAGTTTTCCCCATCTTCCTGTGTCACCACCTTGGGGACCACAGGCTTTGGGGGGACATTCAATAGTCAAACTATAGCAGCTAGATACATAGAAGAGTAGAAAAAGGAGCCATGACAGGGGTGGGAAGAGAGAGGCCAGAGTAAGGGTCAGGCAGAAAATCGTCTCAGGGTGGAGAACAAAGCACTTTGGCTGAAGCCTGTGACTCAGCCATCTGAGAACGGCCAGGGAAGGACCACCCTCCTGGGTTGTGGCTGGATTGTGACACTGTCATCGGTGGAGTCGCCACATCTGCCCCCAACACTTCTCGATCACATGGCTTCTCCCTAAAGATGAAATGGCTCCTTGAGCTTAGGGGGCAGCAATGGGGAAAGTTCACCTCCAGGCAGGAGCGGCTGCCTGAGGGCCTGTTCTGACAGCATCAGGGTAGCGCCAGGAGAAACATGGACTTCGGGGATACACAAAGTTCCTCAGAGCGACCTGCATGCCCAAGCGCCCGGCCTGGCTGGCTCAGGCATCTCCTGATGTGCAATTCTGAGACTTTGTTCTGGATCCCTTTTCAAAATCTATTTCTTTTTCCATTCGCTAGTTCAGAAGACTTTGCTTCTGAAATGAATGATGGAGAAGAATCATAACAAAACCTGGTATAAACCAACGCAGGGGAAGAGCAGATGAGAAACTGGGCCCGGGGTGTCAGGGCTGGGAGAGGAAGCTGGGCTTGGCATTGGGTTCAAAGAAGGCACAGAGGTAGAATCTGCAGAATCAAGCAGAAACCAGAATATAAGCGTCCTCATCCACCCTGCTAAGGAATTTTTATTTTATCTTATTTATTCAAGGGATGTATAATATGTTTACTTATTAAAACAAAGCCTTCTATTAAAGTTAAAGCATGTACATAATTGACTAAATTTTGTGAAGCCCAAATAAGAAAATTAAATCCCCAGGTACAAAGTCAAACGCAACTCTATGTGCAAAACCACCCGGGTAACAGATCGGAGTTAGATGCAGTCATTACATCACTGAATGTTCAAATCAAGTAAAATAGAAAGAAGCTACAAATGCCAGTAAGGACCATGAATGGGTTCTATGGGGACAGTGAGGAACTCGATGTCCCCAGCCTGCTTGGAAGGCACATATTAAGAAATCCCCAGATCATTCGGGGTCCACGGGGTGCTGACGTGTGCTCCTTCGCCCCTGTAGTCAGCACCACCTACGGGGAGCGGAGCAGAACCAGGTCAAATCTCCTCAGAGTCTCTGCTGACCTGGCAGAAGGGAGCCCCCTGCAGACCCTGCTGCAGCTGACCCCACCCCAACCGCCCCCAAGACGTCAGTCCTGCACGGACAGAGCCAGTGAGGCCACAGCGTCCTCGCGGCAAAACCCCGAGAGCCAGGAGGGACCGCTCAGCCCTTCGGGCCCCGCTGTGCCACCTCCAGGACTCATCCTGGAGGAAGGACGCGCTCCAGGTGAGAGGCGGCCCCTGTCCAAGGTCCGCGCATCCCCAGCGAGAGTCGCCTAGAACCCCGGCGCCCTCCGTCACCGCCCGGTCCTTCCCCCGCACCCACCTGCCCAAGCGCAGCCCACTGCAAGAAGGACCCCGAGCACCTCGGAGCCCAGAACGCCCGGCCCCTGCCCCCAGGCGTGGCGCTCCATCTGCCCTGGACATTTCGGCCGTTCCCGGGAACCCAGTTCCTGCAACCTGCCGTGATTTCTCTTCCTCCTCCAGCGGCCAGGGACAGCTTAACATCTGAAGCAAGGAAGGAAGGAGACCCGCAAGCGATGCCCGGCCTCCCCCCCGACACTGTGCCAGGTAACTCGGACCGGGGCCGACTCGGCTTAGCTCAGGGGGTCGCGAAGGGAGAACCTGCCCCTGCCGGCCGAGCGCTTGGGGTAAGGGCCTCGGGGCAAAGAGCCGGGCGTGATGGAGAAGGGACGCGGAGGGGCAGGACACCAGCGCTCCGTGCAAGACAGGCCGAGCCTCGAAGCGCTGTTGTGGACTGACGAGTAACTGGAGCGACGTCTGCGCTGACAGCCCTTGTGCGGTTCCTCCCACACCGACTGGGGGCTCTTGGGCCGCCACCCGTATTCGTTCTTATATGGACTAAATTCTAAAAACAATATTATCAAAATTATTAGGAAAGACTCAAAGGTTTGACTATAGTTCTCAATCACACCTCATATTTCCTTTATCAGTGATAAAAGATGCTTCTGTAGAATCCAGTGACTTGGAAGAGCCCCAGGAAGCCCCCAGCATATCTCCAAAAAAGAAAGGTAAGGATTTCCTGCCTCCTGAAGACGTCAGCAAAGTGAACTCGGAGCTGCTTTCTGTTCTGGCCGCCTCTTGTCTTGAGTACCGACTGTGTGACCATAGTCACGATGGCCAGCCGGGTTTGTTTCTATAGTCCCCATTCACTGCACCTTCTTCAAAGACCTTTATGAAAATTACAAGAAACAAGAAGGCACTTTTCCCATCAGAATTGCTGTACTGAAATCATCATGTACGCATCTGACATCCACAACTTCTTAGAATGTTAATCGCACCAACCCCTTCACCGAAAGTCGGGTCCTTAAGAAGACCCGACTTCCTTGTAAGACGTGGCCAGGTAGTCTCCGCCGCCCACCACTCACACCCCATGGCGGGAGGCAGACTGCATATCCACCCTCCGCTACCCACGCCCCGCCCAGCCCTTGCTTCTCCATCCTCTCCTCTGACATTCAACATTCAGTAAAACTCTGCTTCCCTTCCACACTGCCATCCTTCGGCTTCCCTGTTGCTCCCTGGCAGGCCTCCGGGGTTGTTTGTCTCTGCCCTCGGGTCCTGCCAAAATCCTGGAGGCCTTCAAAGTACACCGGGACAACCGACAACCCCTTCAATGCCTCTGACCTCCCGAGTCCTTTGTCTGCTGATTTCCAGTGACTTTTTCCTCCACAAATCCTTGGCCTGTCCTGCCCAGAGGCAATCCATATGACTTACCATCCTTTGGACCTAGTTCAATTTCCCAATAATTAAGAATTTCTTTTTTGGTAATTATCCTTGAGGATTAGTGCTTCTACAGCTGTCATTCAACTTCTGATCTTGCCTCAGCTTAATCCTAAAAAAATTTTTAAATATACCTTTCTATTTTCTTCCTTATCTTTTGTTCTCTGCAGCGGTGCTTTGGCCCACTGGACTTTGCCTCCTCCAAGCATTCCTCGGCCTTTCTCTCAGCCTTTCTTCACACCCTGTCTCACCAGCTTGCATGCTGAGATCCATTGTCTGTGACCTGTCGCCATCCTCTTAACCTGTCTTCCCTCTCTGGCTTTTTCTGGGACCCTCTTGGCCGGTCTTGGAGGAAACCTCTTGCCTGCTTTCTGTACAGTGTGTCTGAGGAAGTGGGCACTGCTGCAGGTCACACAGCAGACAGGGCACCGCCGTGTCCTCATGGTCGGCGTAGCATCGATCCCTTCACACTGCCTGACCATGCCACTTCCTGTGATGAGCCTTTTGAGCCTTGAGCTTTTTTTAAAATCTTCTCTTTATTGCTTAAGGGATGACTTTGGCTCTTGCTTCATATTAAGGGATTGGAGGATAATCCCTTCGCTTCCCACTGGCAGCCCTGCAAACCCTGCTTGCATCTGCCTCTCTCCCCTCCCGTTCCTTCCTCTCTGGAGCAATCCTTCTACCTCACTCTGAAGAATCCATACTCCTTTAATCTCTCTTTCTCACTCTCTCTTTCACAGACATACACAAACACACACACACACACACACACACACACACACACACACACCCCTTCTCTCTCCCCTACCCTGCCACTTTAGAGGGCAGAAGAAATTCCTCCTGTATTACCCCACGTAGCACCATCACCTAAGCTCACCAATGACTTCCTGTCCACTGTGGTTTGAAAACCAAGAGTGAAAACTGAATACTGGTGACAAATAAGGCCGACAGATCTGTTTGTTAACTATTAAAAATTATTTATCTTTTCTTTGTAGGAAAGAAAAGGAAAAGATGCATCCAGTCAAGTTCAAGAAAGAAATACAAGGAAATAAGTCTCCCAAAAGGTGAGATGCAGGCACAAGAGGAAACTCGAGGCTGGAGAGAGCTCGCACTGGGCTTGTGGGTGAAGGGACAGGGTGGTGGATTTTATTCCAAATGCAATGGGAAGTCACTGAAGAAGTGACAGGGTCTGATTTTAAATCTTGCTTCTGTGTAAAGAATCAACTGCAGATGGGCAAGAATCTTTCTGTTCAAACAGCAGATTACATTTCACAGGGAAGTGATGGAGACTGGTGGATTTTCTGTTTATATACAAGAGGGGCAGCCATCCAACTCCCCTACTAAAAGATTAATTTTAAAACTTTGCTACTGTGAGATAAGATGGAAAAGGTCCTAGGTCTTCACCCTAATCTTTTAGAATTTCCAAAGATCAAAGAAACCCCAGGTGTCTTTGG
>PVJO010015424.1:0-45089 GCA_004026905.1 Hystrix cristata
CCAGGAGCTCTTCTTCCCCTTATTTCCAACAAAACTTTTAACGTCCTCCTTTTGTTCACAACTTCATTCCTCCATGTTGTGTGACCACAAACTTAGGTGGCATCTTTATTTCAGGAGTTATACTTTTCTTATGTCACTAGCACCCATTACCATCCCCTCCCTACTACTCTCCTCAGCTTCTAGTAATTGCCATTCTACTAATCAAACTTTTTCAATTACCTATATGAGTAAGATGACATGGTACTTGTCTTTTTGTCATCTATTCTCCCACTTAAAATTATGATCTCTGCATTCTTTCAAATGACAGAGTTTTATGCTTTAGCTATGGATGAAAAGTATTGAATTATATCTATGTATCAAAATTTTTACCCATTCATTGTTTGATGGAAACGAAGTAGTTTTCATTTCCAAGGTGTTGTGAATACTGCTGCTCTGAACCAGGGAGTGGACGTGTCTCCTTGACATACTGATTTTATTTCCATTGGAAATACGCACAGTCGTGGAACTGTTGGGTCATATAATCGTTCTTTTCTTAACTTTCTGTAGAACCTCCATGCTGTTTTGTCAGTTACACCAGTTGCAAATATTTTCTCTCATTTGGTGGAATGAGAGAAAATATTTTGGTTGTTGAGACAAATTCCACATTTACGCAACCTGAAGAAGGAAGAGTCTCAGAGATTGTGGCTGGCTCCAAGGCAGAAACTTCATGCTGGACGTCATGCCCAAAGAAAGCTGCCATCTTGTGTCAGATAGTAAGCAGAAAATAGGAGAAGGGGCTGGGAGGAAGGGGATAAGGAGCCATTTTGACCCACTTCCTCCTCAAGGAGTTAACTCACTGATAAAGTTGGTGCTCTCAAAATCCAATAATTCACTCAGGCATCTCTTAACCCAGTCAAGCTGACAATCACCATGAACTGGAACAAGTCTAGCCCGTGTCAATTTGACACCTAATTCCATCTCCTAAAACCATACTTAATCTCCATAGCAACACAATGACAAGGTCACAATTCCATCTACCATGATACATTTAATCTGCATACAACCAAAAAGGCATAAATTCCTTCTTCAGTATCAGCCACTCCAGTACTGCTTAAAAGTCCAAGCCCAAAGCCTCCTCTGTGACTCAAGGTAAACACTTGGCGATAAACACTTGTAAAATTTAAAAACCAAGTTACACGTGCCCAAGAAACAATGCAGAGATGTAACACAGCCATTTGTAAAAGTTGGGATGAGGGAAGAGAAAGGAATTTTACCAAAGTAAATCCAAAGCACAGCCGGGCAAACATCAAGGTTTATTGGTCCATTTCCAGCCCATCCGGCATGTGATGAAAAGATGTGCACTCTGGGGAGCTCGAGGGGCCTGCTTTCTGTCTTTGAGGGTTGCAGTCAGTGTAGCCTCTGCTTGGCCTGGCTCCACTCACTGCCCGAGTCTTTCCTCACCAGATGTTCCATGTTACTGGAATCTCCAGTTTCCTGGGGTCTCCAGTGAAGCTTTTATTTCACTCTCACAGCCTTATGTACTGTCTCTCAGGGACTTCTAGCAGGAACTATTATCCTGTCTCATTTTTCCTGACCTCCCAGGCCTTCCTTTGATATTGGGATGAAAGCCTCCATGACCTCAAACTACTGCATTCTGTATGTCTGCAAAACCAGCACTGCGTGAAGAAGCCAGCGTCTGCTGCCGGCTGAAACAGTAGTCAGTACACTCACGGCAACATTGGCTTCTGTTCCTGGATGGCTAAACTTGGTGAAAGGAATACTGGGAAATAACGTCCCATGGGGCCGTTCTCAAGTGGGTGACCGCGGTCTGTATTGTGACTTTTGCTCCTTTCTGCCTGCAATTTTGGGTTGGTGGGTTTTGCTGATTCCTGAGGTACCCTCAAAGTAGCCTTTTTCCTGTCCCAGTTTAAAGTACAGTACTTGATTTTTTTTTAATGGTGCTAATCTGTTCAACAACCACACCTCTTGAGTTCCAATTTAAAATGCTTCTGTTGTGGCCAGAAAATGAAAACTTTTAAATCTCTGTGGTGTTTTCTGCTCCCAATTCTGGCTATATGCAGCCAGCATTACCCATGCCACAACCTGAATTTCGGGCTGCCTTGAAAGTCCTCTGTTACTTATTAGGTAAACTGCATGTTTAAATGCCACTTTATAAAATTTAAATAATAAGCTAGTTGTAATAATACCTATTATATTCCTACACAACTGCTAGGCAAGCATCCTAACAAAAGACAAAATAAAAAAAAAAAAAAAGAAACAGTTAAGAAGATATTGCATGAGTGCCAACTTACCTAATTGATATCTTAAATATTATATTTTGTGCAATATGTATTATTAATTTATAGATTATTAGTAGCCTGTAGTGCCTGGTATGCAACTTCTTAGATTATTTTCAAGAAAGATATTCAACTATCTTTCACATTAATGTAGAAAGGAGGGTAATTCATACCCATGGAGCTGTCCCTTGGATATTTTAATGTTCTTACTTTTGGTCACATAGTGCAAAAGGCCACTGACATCTTAGTTTTTTGCAAAAAAATTATAGTAATACACCACATGAGTCACAGACAGAAGATGCCTTCCCATTATGTTAATCTATTTTTGCATAACAAAGTAACCTATAATTTGGAGTCATAAGGAAGATATTATTTTGTGTACATAGCTGGCATATTCTGGCCCTAGATGAAGTATAGTATTGTGAAGAAAAACCCTGGAAAACTGTTTATTATCCAAACAAAAGCTACAAACATGTGGCCCCTGTCAAACCATTCTGTCTGTCTCCACGTGTTCAAATCTACTGGCAGGGAGTGAAGAAATGAGTCAGGGAAAGAAAGGATGTTCTCTTCAAAGCAAATTGCAATATGATAAACTGGCTGTTAATTCTTTGGGGAGGGTTTGGGCATCAATGTGGCTAAAATACAGCACAAATTTATCAAAGTAAAGAATATGTTCCGTCAGATATTGATTAAGCACTCCTCCCAAGGAATTGGTTTGCTGTCTAGTACTTGCCTGGTGCATGCACTGAAGTTGGACTTCAATGTCTAAGAAGGTTTTTCAGGTACTTTCAATTTGGAAGTGAAACCATGTTTGATTTGAAGACAACATATCAATGTCTTGAGCCCATCTACAGTATAAATTTACATGAACAAAAGCAGAAAATTCCTTAAAAGGCTTTTGAAATTTGGTTTTAAAATGACGTCTATTTATCAAGAGATCATAAATCTCATAAATTCTTTCTTAGACCATCTTGCATTTGGAAGCAGAAAATATAAATATGTTCTTGTAAATATGGGAAACTGAATGCGATGACCAGAAAAGCAATATCATCTGCTAAACGTTCCTCCTCTTACACAGTGACTCTTCCGCCTTGTAATAAATACTGAAAAAATGTGCTTGCTAATCAGTACATTTTCATCACCTAAAAATATTACAGTAAATAACATGCCTCAAATAAAATCATCAAAGAATGTTTAAAATTTGTGAAAATGTGAATTTATTCCTTTTAAATTTATGATTCTAATTTCTTAAACTTGAAGGCTATTAAAAATCCACTTACTAGATTTCTGGCCCCCAGGGCAAAGCAAAATTTAGCATTAAACTATAGGTACAGCTTTTAAAATAGGATCTGAAAAATAAAATACAAACATTCATGCCCAATAAAGTATGCGTGGGTAGGTTAGTCGAATGGGCAAGATTAAATATTATTAATATCAATAGTAATCTTTGACATATTTATCTGAAGAAAATCCTCCAAAATACTGAGAGATTTTTGATTAATAGAAGCTTGCTCTTATTTTTGATGCATTTTAATTTATCATTTGTGTTCCCCTTTGGTTAATAGCTTGGCCCTATCTAAGAAATATTTATTTATTTGAATCTTGTAAATAAATGTATAGTACATTAATGATTATATTTTGAACTTGTATTCATTATTAAATGAACAGATATTTCATTCCCAGTCATTCCCAGGGAATGACTTCTCCTCTGCACAATATAGTTCCTTGAGGATTGAATGTCACCTCTTTTGATAAGATGACGACATACAAAGCTTTTCAAAGTATTTTCATGTGGTCAACTGCATTGTTCATGCTACAACATTCTAACTAGAATCTGAAATTATTATTTTTCTAGTTTTTCTAGCAACCCTTTGCTTACACCAAAGACCCAAACAAAAATGGATATTCATACTTTCCAAAAAAAAAAAAAAATCCACAAGAAGTTTGTATTTTAAAAAGCAGTAAAAGAAAAAAAAAAAAACAGTAAAATATACAGGATATCTGATTTAAAACACTGACATCTACAGTTAATCATAACATTTATATATAAACAATGTTTCAATCATATGAAATTACAGCATTCGTAAATTCTCACTTTCTAGTTCTTTCACTATGTAATGATTATATTCTTCATGGGGAGTTGGTACATGTGTATAATACGTATTAATTCCCTTTTTTATTCACTTACCTTCCCATCCTTTTTGAAGAAAATTATCTTATTATATGGCGTATAGGTAACTTCTACTAAAAAGTTCATTGATAAAGTTTAGCGAAACTTTAAAAGAAAATTAAAGAAATCTGTGCCCAACAATGCTCACTAAATAGAATAAACAAATAATTACTTTTTAGTCAAAGACTGGCTCTACAATGTAGTATTAGGCTTTAAAAATAGTGGCGGTTTTTATTTTCAGAGAGTAGTTTCAACCTCATTTCATGCTTAATGAAATGAACCTAATTAGCCCTTTGCATTTTACATTAATGGCTAGGTCGTCTGAGACCAATTTTAATATTTGCCTTCATTTCTAGTAGTTATCCTAGCCCAAAAAGTAACGAACATGGCAATTAGTCTCCTTCATGTGAGAAAAACATGTCTGGTATATGTAAAATTTATAAAAATGTCTTTTTTTTGAATGTTATTAAAAGATGTTCACCTGCAGAATCTTGCTTTGATGTAATTTTTAGTGTCATGATTTGTGCTACATGATTTGTGCTACATGATTAGTAACAAGAGCCTTGATTTAAATATTATAATCTTTTCTTTTATTATGGTCTGTAATTTTGTAAATTGTTATTAAACATTAAATATTCATGAGCTTGTTTTAGTTTTTGGTTGTCAGTAGTGATGCAGTGTGGTGCTGTAGGCTAGTCTTTCTTTTGAAAATTGTCATAAATCAAGAAATACATAAAAGACCTTTAAACTATGAAGTAATAAGAGTATATATTTTATATTCTACTACAGGAGAAATTGCTAATACATCAGCATTTTTTTCATTTACAAATGAAGTAATATTCAGGAATCTATTCAAAACTAACACATCTCATCTAGTGGATATTAATTTAGACCAAATATTTTTAGGTATTTTACTGCACTCATTAATATAGCATCTTTGAAATCTACTTTTCATGTATAAATATTGAAGAATTGACCATTAAAGTGTATCTATACAACAATCTCTGAGGTGTACTAGACCAGAAAACTAAAAATTCTCTAAGTACTCTTCTATTTTCTCAAAATATGTATTACATGAACAGTATTTTTTATGTAATTGTCTGAGCAATACTTTCAAAATATGTAATACAGGCCTATGGTTAAAAATAATAAATTACAAAGTACTTAGTTTCTTTGTAATCAAAATTAAAATAAAATCAATTAAAATATTAATCAATTTGAATTTCTATATGCCCAACATTGTGTTCTATTTAAAACATTTAATAATTAACCTACATAGATTTTTCAACATTTTTGTACATTTCATTTTCAGTAATTTTAATAACTACACTATTTTGAATTCTGCTAAGAAGGAAAGCAATTGCTACATGAAACTAATACATCTTGATAATCCTAAATTTCTTTTTCTGTAAAATGTAGATATGGTATCAGGAAAATTTTGCGGAGGAAATTTTTACTGCTGTAGCATCTGATGGACGAAGATACATATATCACAAAACAAGCTAATACTCTAAATTCTGAGTGATCTCTGCTCCATATGGCACCAGCCCCTCTTGTGTCTCAGAGTTTTGGGTTTCATCAGGGCCAGCTCTCCACAGAGCATCTGGTAGAAACTGTGATGGTTAATCGTGGTTATCAAACTGACTCTACTAAGAAATGCTTACACAATTTTGCAATTCTGATTGTGAAAATAAGGATGTTTCCAGATATACTTGGCATGTGAATTAGCTCGGTGCGGGGAAGATTCATCCCGAATATGCAGAACCAAGCGAAAGGCTGGGGCCTCAGATGGCACAGAAGACAGAAGGGAGAAGGTGGCTTGGAAGCAAGCTCGATCTTTCTGGAGTAGATGTTTTGTGATTGTTGTTGTTTTTTTCTGCTGCAATGGCCCACAGATGTTAGACTCCAAAATTTTCAGCCTTTCAATGCAGACTCAACCCCACCAGTCTCTCAGCGTGGCTGCCAGCCTCAAACTGGTGCTGCTTTACTTGTCTCTCCTGTTCTGACACTTCTAGTTTCTTGAACCAAGAAGCTACTAGTTTCCCCAGCTTTTCATCCTGCAGGAAATCACTGTGGAGTGATCCAGCCTTGGGCTGTGTAAACCAATCTAATAAAGCCTTTCGCACATATTTCTTACAATTAGTTATTGTCCTCTGGAGGCCTTTGAGTAATATTCGACTACTATATTGGCATGAACCAGAGGAATAACCATTAGTCTAAATTTGTGTAACTTAGTCAAACACAATTTTTAAATATTACAAATTAAAAAAAAATTACAAATAAAAAATATCTTCACTAGATTCAACTGATTCAAATAATGGCTATCATTTTTAAATTTTATACCCAAATATCAATTCCTAGAGCATAATTAGTTGGATTTCTTTTATTTTGTAGGCAGTGCATTAAGAAAGTTTAAGAAGGGCTTTCGAACACATTTGTCAATATTAATAGTGAAATCCTTTGCCATGTCATCGTATTAATCACAACTTACAGTCACAGAATTAAAACAATTACAAATATCTATTGTAGAGGCTAAAAATAATTAAATTATTGAAGAACACTAAGTCAATATGAACAGTCTTTACTTGAACATTATGTCTTCTTTCCCACTGCATGAATCTTAGAACATGATGCAGATTGATAATACAAACATTGTAATATATAAATTTCCTTCTTAAAAAGATAACATCTTCCTTCTGTCTGAAGAAGTATTTAAAAAGAACACAATTTAAAAAAAAAAATAATGAATAGATTTCAGAAGCCTATTTTAGCACTGCAAATTCAGTAGTTCTTGTCCTGAGGAACATTTTCCTCAAATACACTTTTGTATATTTTCAGTGTTACTTTTTTTTTGTTCTGTTCTTTCCCTCAGAGAACACAATTTGCAAAAATTTGGATATTCTCATACTTTTATGTTAGAGTATCTTTTTTTCATCTTTGATATTTCATTTTCCTTAAACTTCTGGATTGTATTACTACAATCCCAAGTTCTAACTCAGTTTGTAGCAGTAAACTACAGTTTTAATATTTGGATGTAGATAGTTTTCTTAACTTTTTCAGTTTATTTGTTTTGAGTCATTTCAATTTACTTTCCTCTTTCCTCTCAGTGATACTTTAGGTCCTTTAAACACATGCTCTTTTCAAAGAGGTTTTACTTCATTATTTTTTAAGTATGTATCACAGAAATATAATTAAAATTTCCCCCTCATTTTTGCAGTAATTTCTATTCCAGTAGAGTTCTCTGGGTTTGAAAGAACATTTGTTTGTTATTTTGATCGAAAGCAGTTCTGATTAAAGTAGCCTAAAATTTCCAAAACTTCTAGGGTCTTGGATATCATCTTCTACCTCCTAAATAATTAGATGAAATCCAAGAAGGGTTTAGTAAAGCACCCTTCATTTGGGATCTGTCATATCCAAAGTTAGTAGCATCATAGCTTGGAGTGCACTTTTCAGAAGGTTTGACAAGGGTGGAGTATTCACTCTCAAATGATCTCACTCACAATTTCCTGAGTGAAATTCGGGGCCAGCTCTTGTTTCAGACTCAATCATTTGGGCCTCAACAAAGGATGACTTGAGAGTTTTCAAAAGCAGACAGCTGATTTCACAGAGAAAGGGATTTAACATAAAAGATATACCTTTTAAACTTCTGTCATACATGATGGGCTAAAGAGTTACAAAAAGGTCACAGGATGTAAAATATAAACTGTACATAGCAATAGATGCACTCCAAAATCGTACTGAAATAAAGGTTTGTGGAAAGGAGTATATATTGGTATAACCACTTTTGTGCCAGAATTATTCTTGTAGCCACAAATTATATCCCTCCCACATATAAAATGCACTCTTTCTCTCCTCATTTTCATGCAGGTTTCTAAGAGAACTGTAATGGCAAGAGGGTCAGTTTACACCAAACTGGACCAATGAACAAAAGCTAGGAAAAGTAATTTTCAGCTACAAAATGCCAGGTATTTTCACTGGAAAAGGAAAGATGCAGGAGGCAGAACTGAAAGCCACAATGAGTCATTGCCGAACAGTATGTCCTGGTCATCTTCAAATGACAGGCAAGGCAGCTACATTTATAATTGGTTTGAGCCAGTAACTCTTTTATGCAGATTTCTATTTTCTGTGCTCTGGAAAGGAAATGTCACCGTATGGTGGGTCCCAGAGAAATTCTGTCCATGCTCTTGGTGTCCTGCAAAAAGAACTGGACAAGACACAGAGAAAAGGTAGAAGGGATGTGCATGTATTGAAGATAGAAAAGAAGCACACTCTGCAAAGTGAGAGTGTGCCAGAGCTTGGCCCTGCAGATAAGGGAAAGGGCTCCTTTGTATCTGGAATTTATGAAATGGTTTTTTTCCCTTATGCAAACAAGGCGCTGAGCGGATGTCCTGTCAAAAACTTATTTGGCCTAGCACCAGAGTTAAACCGCCCTTTAGAAAGACTTGACCAGCTTCCTGCCAGATGTAAATTAGGAATTAAAAATAGAGCTTTTCTGATTGGTTCCCTGTAAAGTACTCAGAAGCTAAAAAGTCATCTTGGTTCCTGTGTTCTGTGCATGTCCCCCGGATCTCCTTGACCTTCACAGATTCTGCCCCGTTGTTTGACCAGTTTGAGACAACCCTAATCTCAGAATGCAGAAGTGTAGCGGATAGATGGATCATATCTATTCTATGTCTTCATGTGCCTGTGAACTATTCCCAAGGGCTTGCACAGCCTTTCTGAGCAGTCTCTACTACTGACACGGTACTGGGTTAAAAGGACTCCTGGAGATCAGAGAACGGAGGACCCGTCGGTTGGTGTAACTGTGAACAGATCAAGACAGTTGCTTGCTGCTGTATTATTCTGGTTATGAAATAGCCATTTTCCTAGCTGTGTGGCAAATTTTCCCATTCTAATCACATGACATATACCTCCCTAGCTCCCAGAAATTCTTTCTTTTTTCTGTTTTTATCTTGGACACATTTATAAATATGTATAGCTGTTCTCTTTCAGGTTGCTTTTAGTAAGAAAATAGGGAAAGGCCTTTACATATATATTAGAGAGCAACCTAAGGAGTTATGACTGTTATGTGTCATGTAAGTTGGTGTAAACTTTACATGAGAATATGTACTATATCTTCATTTAAATATGTTATATAACTATATTATATATATGTATATATATGTGTGTCTGTATATATCATGTAACATATATACACATATATGCTAAATACTGTTATACACATGTAATTGGAAATCTAAATGCATATATAGTTATTTAATATAAAAAGGGAGTAGATGAAAGAGGAACAAACTTATGATTACTTGGTTAATCCTAGTTTTTGAAAAGATTAAAAATCTGTAATTAGTCATACATTATCTACTTGTTTTACCCAGAGCTCGCTAAGCGTACGGAACCAATATGATATGTAAATAATTCCAAGGGGTTTCTAAATTGGCTAAGTCTACAAGAGGTTGGCTAGTCCCCCTGCAGGCTAGAGAACTGGAGAAATAAATAGCAGTTCAGTCCACGAAGCCGGAAGGCTTGGACCAGGAGCAACAAACGCGGAACCTTCAGTTCAAGGCAGAAGGACTTAGAGGTCTCCGGAGAGGAGCTGCTGCCACTCTTCACTTAAAGACTGAAGAATCCGGAGTGTGATACATCCAATCAAGAACAGTCGCGCTTGTGCAAGCGAGAGAACTTACCTCCTCCACATTCGTTCCCTCCGGGCTCCAGCACACTGGACGGTGCCTCCCACACTCCGGATGGATATTCACTCTCCAGTCCAACCCGTATGACGAGTATATCTAGAAACACCCTCACAGAGACACCTAGAAGGGAGCTGTACAAATTTTCAAATTTTCTATTTTGTATTTTTCAATCCTGTCAAACTGAAAACTAAGATTAACCATCACAGCGCCAATGCACCACTTCTCCACAGAGTCCAAGATCTGAATACTCTGAGAGATGGAAAGCAAACTGCCTCTATTAAACACCATAGTATCCTTGTAATCTAAGCCTTCCAATATCCAGGCAGCCAAATCTAACTAAATATCATGAAATACCCAAGACCAAATAAATCTTTGGAAAACTAGAAATGGTATCCATAAATAATCTACTGACAGCATCAATAGTTGTCATCAAATGACAACTATTAGTGTCATTTTTGGTAGTATTGAGGGAGGCATGATTTTATTTAGAGCTTATTACAGACCTGAAAACCAAGTATTATAGTGGCTAAAATAACTTGGCCAAGAGTACACATCTGGAATGCAGACAAACAGCTCAATCCAAGACAGACTGACAAGAGCCAGACTCTTCTTAACTCACATGACTCTTCCTGAATAGCATATGAGCATGTGAAATTTATTAACTTTCTATGCCACCATGATTAAAAAGAAGCACTAATGATATTCATAAAATATCTCTGTTGTCTTGGCAACAAAAAGTACAAAATATTTTGGAGAGGCAGAAAAGTAGTCCTAAAACTGTGTGAAGACACTATGAAATTCATCAAGGTAATGCACATACACCTAAACAGAAAGGTGCCTAATTACCCTAATGCCAAGGTGAAACACTATGAAGCCATCAATTCTCCACCAATCCAATAAAACCATAACATCAGGGTAACAACTGTTCCAATCCCAGCAAAATTTACTTCAGAATTCTTAGGAGTAACATTAAGAAACACAGAAATTATTTTTAAATATGCATATCAGATCTAGGATTAATACTTATTCGTGTAGTTTCTATGAATAGATATATGAAAGAAAACACATATAGAAGAAATGGTAAACCTGAATCTACTATTCAATGAAACCATTAAAAATTTTTTAAATATATGAAGTACCACACAACTTCACCAGAAATCAGGGGAATGGATATTGATACAACAATGTCATTGGCAAATCATAAAACGTTATAATAACTAGTGCACTGAAATTTGAGAAAATGAGAACGCTCATACAATATTGATGGAAATATATATTTTTAAAGGCCAATTTGGCAGTAGCTATCAAATATAAAATGTGCATAATTTTTGCCTCAGCAGTTTTACTTCTAGATCTTCTATTTAAAAATACTCCAATAAGGGTGCATGAGCAGAATAAAATTGTTTTACTGTTTATGTTTTGGCAAGGGAAATTGTGGTAACTCCCTTAAACATCATAAATAAGGGTGGTTAAATTTTACGCTATATATAAATTAAAAATGTCTCAGCAATAATTACTAATAAAACACATTTGTAAAATAATTTGAGTGTGAAAATATATCTTCATTATTTTGATGTTACTGAAAAATACATATAACATGGTAAAACATATGCACAAAAAGTATATGTATGCCTAAATATAGAAAAAGGATGACCTGATACAGGTAGATACTTGTTATTGCACATAAGCATTGGATTAAATGAAAATCAGAAATAAGAGATACTAACTTTTAACATCTTTTATGAATAATAAGGTACTGTATTAACAATATTTTCTTCAAATTGCTACATTTTGACTTTGACTGAGTGCCTTGTTCAAAATTCTGAAGCTTATTTGAAAACAATTAAAATTTATTAAAAAAAAAAAAGAATGTTCCCATGAGATACTTTTATTTCAAATCACATCTAGTGGATTAGCACTACCTAGAGGACTATTAAAAAGATACACATCCTTTTCCCCACTAAACACATGAAAAAAAGATAAATGGGACTGAACTTTTATTGTACACACCAGAAGTTGAGAACAATTTATTTAGTTATTCTAATAATTATTTTTGAATGAATAGAGGGGAAGATATAGGTACATATTAAGCAAATGGATTATCTTGTTTCCATATTATTACTCTTGGGATTTTATGCTTAACCTGCTTCAAATGTTACTACAAAAACAGCATTATAAAAACTGGTACCTTAGTGCTGAAGGAGGGTGTTTATAAAAACTTGTATTAGAGTTTTATTTTAGATTAGTATGTTGTTCTCAATGCTAATAAAACTCCATAAGGAATCACTTTCATATTTTTTTCATATTTGTCCCAGGAAATAGAGAATTATATGAATCAATCACACTATTAACAGTTTTTTATTCAAACTGTGTTATGATTACTTGCATTATTTACATTTTCTATTCTAATTTTTCTTTAATTTTTGGTATTTAAGTGTAAATGTTGCAATGGATATTTTCAGTATTTTTATTTAATACATTTAGCGATCTTTTACACAACATATACTAACGTAAGAGAGATGTCAGATCTGTAGAAATGTAGATTTAAATACAGACATCCTTGCCTGAAAAGTCAGCGCTGGGTGTATATAAATAATAAATCATGCTTTTAAATGCATTTCAGTTGGAACAAATTTTAGAATTTACTTACGATATTTAATATACAAAATTCATATTGCCACTGGCAATAAAATAACATTAGAATTCACACGTAAATGGTAAAATATCAAATGATAAATGATAAATCACAAATACAATTTAAAATAATGTCATCTTTTTTACATAATGATTTTTTTAAATGTACATAACAAATTTTTGTATATCCTTAATTCAGCATGTAAGAAAAATAATTAAATGCATGTCTCATATTTGATTTAGTCTCAAAAATAACACAAACATTTGTGTCATAGTTTGTGGATTCCAGAAACTAAGAGATAAACTGAAATTTAAGTATGTTAATATGGAAATTATTTTTAAGGTTTAAAATAGTTGAAAGTAAAAATATCAGAGAAGTAAAATTGAAATAAAACAATGTAAATTAAATTTATTGAGGCAAATAAATAAGTTTCTAAAACATGTATCTTGGTATGGTGGTACGTGTCTGAAATACCAGCAAGCTAGAGGCACGGGTGGGAGGGCCGCACAAGTTGGAAGCCAGCCCGGGCTACGGAGGGAGGGCCAGGCCAGTCTGAACTGAATAGTGCCACTCTGTCTCAAAAACAAAACAAAACAAAAGAATCAGTCAATTAATAAATCAATAAAATGAAAACATATTAGAAAACAATTGTTACAAGCCTTAGGAATTTCTTCTGCAAAATTTCAACGTCAGTAGATCATAAAATAGAAATGTGTTACTTATTCCTATTTATATTCCTGTCAGTGTCCTCCAGAAGCTGTTTAATTTGAAATGTTATTATAAAAGTATGAAAAAACTCAGAGGCTGAATGGACTTTCATTTGCAAGAATTACATTTTTATTTTCACAAATCTCTAAAATCCACCCTTTATTTCATAATAAAAGTAAGCAGAAAACTATATCCTTGGAAAGTTAGGTAATTTCATCATTAAAGATGATTCTGAATCTCTCATCCCAGTTTAGAGAATAGGATGTAAGGCCACAAGTGTTAACATTTAGCTATGTTTGGACATCATATATAAACAAATGTATGTGGAAGTGTAGCCTCCAAGCATAATGGGGATGGATTAACTTTCAGAATATTGATGTCATAGATTTCAAAATGGGTTTTTCAGAACCAAATTAACAAAATTTGTGTGGGCTGAGTTTCCTGGGAGGAATAAAATTAAAATTCAATTTATTATAAATCAATTATTTGAGGCAGCAAAAAGAATAAAGAGGCAACATAAGGACAAATGGGCAAATATGTGACTTTGCAAAGCAATTCAAGTCACATTTTTCCTTTGAGAGATTTACTGCCAGCAAAGGGAAATGGGTAATTTTAAGTATTTTCCACCCTGATTATTATAATTTAATTGTAAATCTTTGTTTTTTTACAGACTCTAAGATACCATCAATTTTTTTTTTATTTTGATTTTGATTTTTTATTTTTTTACCATCAATTTTTTTAAGACCATCAATTTTTATAGTTAACGTTATCTTGTATTCTTTTACAAGTTAGCATAGGCAGTTAAAATGTACACAAATCTTTCTTATCCCACTCACTGTTTTAAATGTAGTGATATTATTAAAATTATATTTAGCATTAGACTTATGAATATGTAACATACAATTTCATATATTTGCTTTTTTAATCTGCAAAATTTTAGCTTTATCCCTCTTTGTTTATAAGTATGGCCTTTTTAGAATTCTATGTCAACTCTATTTTAAATTGCAATTTAAAAAAATCAATTATTACCATCAGAAAAGCCAATTTACAACAAGGAAATTAAAATATTGTCTATTTCAATTTAATTTCAATTGAGTATGTTTTCCTAAATTACTTGAAGATATAATGGCTTTTCCTTGAAATAATGGTATTTTCCATGAGTACTCATTCACTATATATTGCAGTAAAGCATAATATATAAAAATTTACAAGTAAGATACAATCCTTGGAAATATAAATAGCTATCATTATTTAATTTTTAAAAATATAGAAATATAACTTTGTTAAGGTGTATTTTTTAGAGCTCTCTTATGTCACGTAAGTATTTGTAAAATTTTTCTAATTGTACATATTCTTAGTCATTTTAAATAGAATCTTTTGGTTGAAAATTGTTTCTCACATTTCTTTGTATATTTAATTTGCTGAATTTAAATATCTAGGAAAAAGAAATTAAAACTCTTTGCATCTTCAAATATAACCTTGAGTAATCCAGAAATACGTCCAAATTTTTTGTTGTTGTTGTTTTCCTGTTTGAGTTTCAACCTCAAGTTACATAACTGGAAAGAACTGATTATGGCCACTATTTTTTAGTGGAGAAAAAAGCCTTCCAGAAAACCTAGTGCTTTCAGAAATCCTTGGCTCCTTCAAGGGTATGCTAAGCTGTGTTTACTATTATATCCTACAAAATAGCAAATAAAATTATTTCTATTTTCTTAAATAATTTATGTAGAAAGTATTTCATAACTTTAGAAGATGTCACTTGCAAGAAAATACATAGGGTAAAAATATTCTATTGTTTTAATTATATCATTGAATTGGATTTAGCACAATTCTTACTTAACCTCAGTGGTTGTTCATTTCACAGGAAACTTGCAACAGGGAACTTAATAAAATCCAGGTCTTCTCCATATAATGAGCATCAATCAAGAAGTCATGTGAAGGTGAATACATTTGATTTCTTCTAATTTTTCCTCATGATAATATGATTTCTAGGTCTTGAAAGTAAATGACAATCAACCTAAACTTTCATCCCTGTTTAATTCGGGCACAGTGAGGGCTTTGCTATTTGTTCCCCATTTGGGAGGTGAGGCAGAGAACCTCTTTCTTTGTATCTGTATCTCAGGTCACCCTGCTTCTGTCTGGCAGAGGTGCCCGACCTCCTTTGGGTAAGATCCACTCTCCTTCACTTCCCTCACCTTCCCGCCATGCAGTTCAGTCTCCCACATTTCCTCTGCTCTAGAATTTGATCTTGATAATATAACCCTTTGCCTGGGTGGTAAATTCAACTTTTAATACCACCTGATTCAATGCATTATATTATTAATTGGGGGTGCTGGGAAGTATTTTCTTCCTAATTTTCATATTCCATTGCAGATGATTTTCATTTCTTAAATAGTGAGTCACGTTATTTATCACTATACAGACTATTTCACATAAACAGCGGTTGCCAGCCACTTAGGGATTTCTTGATTTTTGATATTCTCTCTAAATTGCTACACATAAAGAGTTTTATTCATAATTCTGCCCCACACCTCAGTACATTTGTCAGATACTTTGATTTTGTGCAAAGAAATAATGAGTGTGCTCTATAGCATTCATCCTATTGTGCTTTGATCATCTAAACTGTGAGGTAAGGCAGGGATTATTAACATACTGTGCTTCAATCATAGAAAATACAGTCCATGCGGCTTTCTGCAGTAATAGATTTTGTAGTTTTATTTTTAGTTTCTTGGCTCTTTTGTCCCTTTTATTAGTTCAAATTGCCAGAAAGGAGGGAGTTTTCATTATCTCAGCTATTAAAATTACAGCTTTAAACAGTCTCAATGGCTTAGCCACATTCAGAGACAGACAGACAGACAGACAGAGAACGGGGGGATTAATAAACATTAAATTAAAATTAATGTAATAGAACATGATTTAACTCATAGAACCAAGAAAAATAAATAGAAGTATGCATAGTTTCACTAATTTTTAAAGACTACAAGAATTGTAACTTAATCAAGCCGGAAATGAGAAAGTTTAGATATAAAATGTTTTATAAAATTATAAAAATGTGAAATACACAAAGAAAAACAAAAACCAATTCTGTAAAAATGGCTGTAATTATCATCTTGTAAAGAGATAATTTATCAAATTTTATTTCAAAATGGTGGTTTATTAGTCACTTTACTATTACTGGGAGAAAGTGCCTGACACATAAAATTTAAAGAAGAAGTGGTTTAATTTGAATCACAGTTCAGTGGATTCAGTTCATAATGGTTGGCTCCTATGCGGAAACAGCCTAGTGGAAAGGTTTGGGAGAGAAAACCAGCTCAACCCCTGGAGGGCAGGAAGCAGAGAGAGAAGCGAATAACCAGGGTCAAGAACACATCCCTCTAGGTTGCCCTCTAAGTAATCCACCTCTTCTGATCCAACCCCAGCTCCTAACAGCGCAATGAACTGCTCACCCACTGATGACTATAGCACCCTCATGATCTAATTACCTTCCAAATTCCACCTCTACATACACAAGGCTTTCAGGAAGCACTTCAGACGAAAACCATAACATTTCTCCCCTCGACTTCGAAGGTATATGCCCACGTCATTATGCAAGAAGACTTTCGTCCATTTTCACAAGTTACCAAAGGTATAGTGGTTCCAATATTGCTAAGAAGTTTAGGCCCAAAGTCTCCTTTGAGACTCAAGGCAGATTCTTAATTAAGTATTTTCCAAATACAGTGCCATTCCTAACGGGAAGAGTAGATGAATAGAAAGAAGTGGACCAAGCAAGACTGAAACCCAGCAGCTTAATCAACAAATACTATAGCTCAATATCGAGCACCCAAGCTAATTTGCAGAAAGATGGTCACTCCAAAGAGTTTTGGAAGTCCAGTGCCTGTGGCCCTGCTAATTGCAGTCCACATGGCCTCTTAGTTGGGCTGTCTCCATTCATTGGCTGTGGTTTATCTCAGTGGGTCTTTCATGGTCCTGGCATTTCCAAATTTCCCAGGTCCTCAATGCACTTTCAATTTCACTCTTACAAATCTATGACTACCCTCGCAGAGGAACACGGCCATCCTCTTAGGCCTTTTTCTGAAATCTGGGTCGAAGGATCCAGAACCCCACAACTTTTGCATTCTGGGTGCCTGAGAAAACAGCATTGTATGCATTACACCAAGATTTGTTGCAGACTGAAACACTATCAATAATGCTAACCTTTCAACCACCATTCTTTCCTTGGCCCCAACATCTTTTCTGGTGAAACCGCAAAATTTTCACATCTTAGTGGTTTAATTTTTGCATCAAATTCTCACTAAAATTCTGGCTAAAAGTAGCTAGATGTAAAGTTTCTTGTGTGAGAATTTCCAGTAATCTTGTTTTTCTTTCATTTTCTTCTCTAGTTATTCCTAGAGTGATATGATATTTCTATCCCCAAATAGCCTCTCCTTTAAACAAAGTTCTGGTAATTATAACTAAGATAACTGAACATGTAGAACCCATTTGTTTTCTTTTTCATTTTTCTTTTTGTCTTATGGAAGTAGTCTCTAGGAGGTGCTATGTAAGTTTGGGTTTTTCAATGTGGAATCATTTGGCATCACTCATTTAATTCTAACATTGGAGAAAAGCTAAGTGTCTTTCTGAGAATGAAAAATAATATAAACATAGAAAAAACTACCTTTGCCTTATTTAAAATAGAGAGATATTTTGTTAATTAAACATTAGACAGATCGACGATAACAATTAAGCCCTTCGAATAGAAACCTAATTTTAACCTGAATACTCTGTTCATTCAATCTAATACTCAAGAAGATTGAAGATTTCTGGAGCTATTTCTTTGTCCATCTATTCTCAACTACTTTATGTTGATCATTTCCCAGGAAACACAGCATCTTCAAATTCTGATCTCTGTCTTTCTGTATCAACTGGAGTTCTATAATGTACTTGGAAATGTATGAGCTATAAACATAGTGAAATTATACTCCAGTTTATTGATGTCTCCGTTCTCAACTCTTCTCCTCTGTTGACATCATCTGAAATTGCCATTTCCTCAGCTTTGTTTATAGTGTCTTAGTCGTTTATGATGGGAGTACCAGGCTGTTACTACTCTGTACACCAAATGACACTGTATGTCCAGAAATGACTTTGCATTTGTATTTATTTTGAGAAAAATTTTGAAAATTTATAAATTTGCACATCAAGACTTTCTAATCAAGGAGCTACTTTTTCTCTCAACTTCCATAAGCCTAATTTTTCCACATTCTAATAGCATATGAAAAGTATTCCAAATACATTTTCAAATATAGAAAGTCTTCACAATCATTATAAATGTGATTCGCCTAATAATATAAAGAACACGATTCTGAATATACACTTATTGTTGAATAGACCATAAAATTACGTTCAGGTGATTCTGAATATACAATTATTACAGAATATACTGTAAAATTATGTTTGGTTGGTTCAAAGCAAAATATATAATTATAAAGACTTTAAAAATAAAGAATTTACTGTTTCTTTTACAAAAACATCATTGTAATTAATTTTTATGCATTATCTTATTGATTGTAATTCATATAAATTACATAAGAGTAATGATGTTGAAAATTATGTCTTAATTTTTTATTAGCAAAAATATTCAGCAACATTTTTATTGAAAGTTTTCTTTTTTTTTCTGGATAATGATCTTCTAGATATTCAACATCTTATAAATATATATTGGAATTGATAATATTCCTTGAACGTACACCATTTAAATGTAAAATTGTTATTTCAGCCTTTACATATTTAAGCTAATAAGCATATATTATGGAATAATTTAATTGTTGTACTCTATATCTAATAACGTACATGAGTTTAATTTTCTTCTTAAATTACCTTCCCACTGTCCTTCGGCTTGGGAGATACTGAGCCTGCCCTCACCGCCTGAAATCAACTCATACCTGTTTTCCAGGTCTTTTGTCAGGGAAACACGGTCTATCTTCACCCTCATTCACTTTAGTCATCTAGGTTGTGTTTTCACTTGTCTCTAATGAAAATACCTATCTTTCAGGAAAAGAGGGTGGATTGAAAATAATTTATTTGTTCAATGAATATTTGTTTTATGTCTGCTTCTATGATGGCTCTAGCTTGTATCTGAACTCCAAACATTTGTTGGTCTCAAATACAATATTGGACTCACATTAAGAAGACAAAACACGTCGGTGCAGTGATCAGTTGAGCTAACCCACACTGCGTATTTTCGTTCTCAAGGTTGGATTATTTTATGTATTCATACATAATGACCCTGCAGTCAGTTATCTCAGTGTGCTTTTCTTTCTAGAAAGAAAAGCCTCACAGAGGAGAAAGAAGCTTACAAGGATAGGCAATGTGATAGTGTTTAATGCTCCCAACAGTAAGAAGTCACCGAAATATCTATGACTAGAGCACTGGGAATAATATAAGAAGACGTGACTCTAATTGCATTCTTGGCATTTGATTCACATAGATTTACATGCTCAGATCTTAATAAAAATTTTATCACTTTTACTTAAAGCTACCACTCAGCGCAAAAAATGACTCCGTTAAGAAATAATGAAACAAAGGGACAATATGACTATTAGTAAAATTACCTTAATATCTAAATATTGTTGAATTAATAGATATCATCAAGCCATCCCCCAAAATATCTAATAAAAATTCAGAATATTCTGATAATAATTAGTCAAATTTAATGTCATAATATGCATCTAATTAAAATTTTAAGAGAAAAATTGTACATGCATAACTTCAAATCAACCAGTTTGTGAAATCTGTGTTAGTTTTCAACATCTGATCTTCTTTATTCTTCCAATTTTAATCTACTTTTTATTCTAAAAATTAACTTTTAGTATCTTACTTATAATTATAGTCCATTTGGTTATTTTTTACATAATTTCTACCTCAGAATGAATATTCTTTCTTACAATATAAGATAGCCTTTCTTTATGTTTTTGATAATGCTTTCATTTTCTTCTTTGAACATATGTAGAATGATAATTTTGTATTTTTTTCCTGTTAAACATGATGCATGGGTGATTTTACAAGTTAAGTATGTTCTTGGTATTATTTTTGTAGACACAAGGCCAATATTTTATATTTTCTTTGCATTGTTCATAATTGATAGCCACAAATAAGGAACAAGGGGGGGAGGCCGAAAGGAAGAGAGGGACAAGAGAAATAAGAAATGGAAGGAAATATTGAAAGCAAAGGTTTTGTAAATAAGGAGGGAGGTGGGAGTAAGGGAGGGGAGGGGAATGGGAAAGAAAGAAGCAACAAGATATATCATGTGCAGGTACAAATCCCCTATGATGAATGTTATCACTGTGTACCTCTAAAATGTACCATTAAAATAAAATAAATTTAAAAAATACAAATTGAATATGTATTTCTAAAGATTTTTCTGGAGTGTGGTACCATTATTTGTCTGTATATTTGCCCAGGAATTCCTCAGTTATTTCAGAGAATTCTCTTCCCCTGAAATGTTAAGCCTCTAATTTTGTTCTTCAGGAGGAGCAGATTCTCTTCTATAAAATTTGGGTATTAAATTCCACTTCTGGCTGATTGATTGATAAATCTCTTTCACAATGTTCTGGGTCATAAATTGTTCTGCAAAGTTACCAAATTATGGGTCATTTAAAAGAATCATCTTTGAAATCCACCTGGCTATTTGTTCTGATTCCCAGATGGTTTATTGTCTTATTCTCTCTTGTAAATGAGATGAAAAGTCTATTACATATTGTCTTTAAATTCATGAAGTCTGTGCTATCTTCCCTTGAACCCATGTACTTCTCCTAGTTGGCTCTCTTTTACAATGATTTCTACACTATCTACATATTATTTTCAACTATATTTATGCAACATATCAATCTTAAGTACACAATATTATTACACTCAACCAAAAATATTTTACTTACTGAATTATTTTTTGATTTAATCACCGTATTTTGGATCCAATCTCTATAATAAGAGCACCACTGACTAGTTTACTCAGCTGGAATTTTAAGACAGATCTATTTTCTTTTTACATAGCTTTTACTTTGCTTTTCCTTTACTTCTGAGATTAGTATTTATTGACTGTAATTCTTAAAATTTCCTGTTGTGGTTGGTCTCATAACTATTATTATTTCACCAAAAAGAATCCCTGTTGAAAAAAACTCTTATCATCTTTCATCTGTTACCTATACAAATAGTTACCAAATAGAGACTTTTATTTAATGAAAGGATCATATCACTGAAATTACTGTGTCCTAAACATTCTGTTCTTCTTTTTTTTGTTTGTTTGTTTTGTTTTGTTTTGGTGCCAGGGATCGAATCATGGCCTTGTGCTTACAAGGCAAGCTGTCCTAAACATTCTGTAAAATAGAGTACAAGATTTTGGATAAAAACAATCTTATTTTCCTCCTACAACTGAGACTTAGCCGTAGTAATCAGTACGTGGTACCTAAAACACATCATGGCGTTTTTATTCTTTAGAACTTTACTTACTCTAGCAGGAATATCCCTCTCATTTTTCAAAAATTCTACTTTTATGAAGTTTTATTGCATTTCCATCCTCCAGTGGATATGAAAACTCATTATGATAGTGTCCCATTTACACAGTGAGTAATTCAAGCATTCACTTCAAGCCTTCAAACATTGTGCTGCATTATTTGCTTTTGCGTGTTTCATGAGCTTAATGAAAAGGATCCTGCCTTATTAGTCTTGTTCATAAGTAATTCTGACTGACTCACTTTTCCCCTTATCAGATTCATATCCATAGTACAATAATAACAACTAACATTCATTATGTGCTCATGGGAATGAGGCAAAGAGGCAAGATGTCTAGGTTTGTTAAATAACAATGAATATTACTGTGCTGAATTCAAGTCTTCACTGTTATTGAACTTGTATAGGTACAGGGCACTGTTCTGACTCTTTATTATATACACAGCCTATAAAAATGAGAGCGAAGGCATTTTTGCTTATCTTCAAATGAAAGGGATATATCTATGAATAAATGATCTTATTTTAACTAGTTATAAATACAAAAATGGTGAGACTAATTTCATCTCAACGGTTTGCAAAGTTTTGATGAATGAAATGTATTTGATCTGAGTCTTGATGTGCACGTAGAAGTTTTATAGAATGAGAGGAAGAAACCAGACGTTAAAACTTGGAAGAACAAATAAATAAGACTAGAAGTTGTAAAAACAAGGCAAAATATAAAAATGACAAGAAATCCAATGTGAAATGAATATAAAGTATTTACGGGAGATTAAAATTTGGAGCGGTTGATTTTCAGAAAACATATTTTCATTGAAATCTACAGGAAAAAAATAAAAATAGCAGAAATAACACAAAGTATTCAGAATGGTAAACACAAAAGACTATAAAACAATATAAAATATGCACGTGACATATATTAGCATATGTAAATTAGATGTTTAATATGCAAGTGAATTATAAACATAACATAAAGGGAATATAGGAAAACTAGTATTACAACATAATAAAATTATAATTGTATAATACTAAATTATAATAGTAGCACAAAGCTATTGTATTACAAATGTAATTATAATAATATTGTGATGCAATACTATAATATTACATTACTGCTTTCATATATTTAATACATAATATTTACAGTTTACCTTCATGTGGTGTCCAATTTATATGTCATATATATACTTACATGCATAATGTGTATATAAATATCTACATATCTGCACATACAAAAGTATCTACAGACAGAGGTACCTCGGTGCATGCACTGAATTCATTCCTCGATTCTGGAAAAGATGCCCACATTCTTGATCCTGCGGGAAAGATGGCAGCAGTTGTGTTCATCACATAATGCAGAGTTCTGCAAATAAGATAAAAAAAAAATTGCCAAATGCTTTCATCTGTGAACCCAACTGTTCTTAAATGAAAACTTTTGTGAACCTAGTTACCACTGTATATATGGACACAAATACTTGTTTAACTGAAAATAACCCAGTGGGCTGGTGGCGGCTCTCTCTCGCTCTCTCTCTCTCTCTCTCTCTCTCTCTTTCTCAATCTCGCTCTCTGTACATATGTACATCTGTGTTTGTGTGAAATAACTTCAAGTGTATCAATAGTAATATTTGATGAAAGTCAAAATCATGTTCAAATTTAGAGAGATTGTCAGACTGGATAAAAATGAAAACATTCTGTTGTACATGATAAATACATAAATTTTATCACTTTGCAATAAAAGAAAAGATAAAATGTGAAGAGGTAGAAAACTACTCTACAATCACTCACTTTTTATTCTCTATCCTATGACAGAGTTCCAATTCAAATGTCAAAATTGTTTGAAGTAAGAGAATGGGAATCCATAAGCCATAGGCACAAACAATAACCAAAAGGCACATGGAATGACTTCATTGATGCTGAGAACACTGTCTCAACACAATGAATATTTCTACAGAAAAAAAGACACTTTTTAAAGATTAACATGTCCACAAGAAAACAGAGCAAATGTAATATGTGTGAAGATAACATGTAAAGTGATTTTCATTTACTTCTGTTAAGAAACATATAAACACTTTATTTCACCATTCACCCACAACAGAATTTTTTTTTTTTTTTTTGTTTTTGTTTTTTTTTGTGGGGGTTGCTGGGGATCGAACTTGGGGCCTCGTGCTTGCTAGGCAAGCACTCTACCACTTGAGCTAAATCCCTGGCCCCTAGAATTTTTTTAAAGTTTGACTCTCTATTTCTTATTTAATACTATTTTTATATATTCATAAAAATAGCACATTTTCTGACCAACATGGTTCAACAGATTGATGGAGATGTAATAATCTATATTATTAAGCACTAATATCAGATTCACTCATGTAAACTGTGTAATTCAGTTCGATTTTACGATATTTATAGTTATATCCTCATTTTCAAAACATACTTGTAGTACATTTTTATCATTCCTAATGCATTCTTTAGCTGTTAGTTCTTATATTATCCCTCCCGAGCCCTGGGAAACACTGACAGACTTTATCCCTCTATAGATTTGCCTGTTGTTTGCATTTTATATAAATGGGATCATACGAAATGACATTTTTAATGACTGTCTTCTTGCAATTAACCTGATGTTTTGAAGTTTCATTTATGTTTTATTATATATGATTACTTCATTCCTTTGTATTGCTAAAAACATCCTGTTTTATGACTTCCCTATTTTGTCTACCCATTTATGGACATTATAATTATTTTCACTTTTATGCAAGCATAAATAATGCTGATATAAGCATTTGTGTATAACATACTTTACAGATATATATTTTTATTGTTTCCGGACTATAACCAGAACTGAATGACTGGATCACATAGTAAATTTTCCGGTTGAAACTTTTAAGAACTATCAACCTGTTTAACAAATTAATTGTATCAGTTTACATTCTACAGTCAATGTATGAGTTTTCCAATCTGTCCACATCATCAGTATCTGTTATGTTCCCTTCATTTATTTTATATATTCAAGTATATTTGAAGTAACAATTGTGCAGTGTTTTTGACTTTCATTTCACTAATGAGTAATAAGACTATGAATCTTTTTTATAGGCTTCCTAGCGATTTCTATAGGCCCCTCAAAAAAATTCAAATAATTTCTACATTTGAAATTTTTTGTTTTATTGTTGAATAAAGTATATAATGTATTGCAGATCTAAGTTCTTTATCAATTATAAGACTTGGAAGTATTTCCCCAAATATGAAGTTATTTCACTTTTCGATGGCATCATTTACAGCACAAATGATTTCAATTTCAATATCGTCTAAGATATGAAGTGTTACAAAAAATAAAATGTGTAAATTTTAAAAATGATTACGCCAAAAGACCCATTGCCATTAATACTCCTCAAAATACTTCCCTTTGCATGGAACAATCTTATCTCATCGTTCTTTCCACCTTCTGAAAAAGTCCTGGAAATCTTCTGAAGTGTGATTAAAAAAGAGAAAAAATACAGTGAATGCCACTGCCTAGTTCCATCCAACAGAAAGGCACGGTTTGTTTTTTGTTTTTTGTTTTTTTGTGGTGCCGGGAATCGAACTCAGGTCCTTGTGCTTGCCAGGCAAGCACTCTAATCACTGAGCTAAATCCCCAGCCCAGAAAGGCAGGTTTGTAAAAATTACAGTGTATCTTCATCCACTTTATTCACCAGATTGAGCAGCATGTTACAGCTGGCTCTTCTCCAAAGAAAAACGGCTGTGAAAGTAAATGATTTGAATGGATCCAAGACATCCGGGGAAGTGTGACGGTGCAACTAAAGATACTCGTGAAGAGAGGACTTCCGAAACTGCTTCTGAAAATGGCTAAAATGATGAAGTACCTATGTGCAAAGGGAGAGGAAATACTTTGAGAAGGATTATGACGATGTGTTTTTTACTGTAACAATTATTTTTTTCAATTTAAATTTGTTGATCACATCTCTGTATCTGGTTTGCTCTTTTGCTCTCATCCAGATGTTCCACGGTAGTGATGCGATCCATAGCCAGACGAACTGTCAAATACAGCAATGTGCAGTGCTTAGCATTAGTGACAACTGTATCTTCCACAAACTAGTTTCTTTTCATTCTTTTGGTTCACAAAAGAAGTCTCACAAAGCATCTGAAATTTCTAGTACAAGTGTAAGTTATTGTTAACATATGAAGCCATTTTTTGGTGAAAGTCAGCGTGTCTATTTTTGCTATCTTTATGATTGAAAAAGCGCTACATTTATAGTCACCAAGTGAATAAATAATTAAGCAAATCTTTGGCTGTCAGAGTTAATAATTTTACAAGATATTGAGAAATGAATGGGTCTATATGGTGACGAAATTTTTTTCTAGCCCTAATCTGCATTTTGATAAGGGTAGTCCACTTTCCTTTCAGGTAGGGTAATTCTTTCCACTGTGTTGTATGGACACTGAAATCATTTAAAATACACTTTTTCTGAATATTGAAAATAAATATCTGTTTAAAAAGGATGCATTAAACGGTGTCCTCTTGAAAATTATTGAGGTTTAACCATTATAATGAGTTTTTCCTAAAGTCTCTGTCTTTAGTTCCTGACAATATTTCAGCTCTGCTGCATGCTCAAAGAGAAGTTTGACATTTTTTTTAAATTTTTCCTTACTGAGTACAGTATTTTAAAAGTCACTCTCAATGATCAGCCTTAAATGTTTTTAGAAGATACTATGAAATAGTTCTAAAGAAATTAAAAGGAGAATTGGTTTTATTCAAACTACATGGTTAAATTAGTGTACAATTAATGAATTAAAATTCTGAGATGGAAAGAAAATTAAGCCACCACTATAGTTCCAGTAAGAGCTGACATATTTTAAAAAGTAAATATTGAGCTGATTTTAAATTATCAACTGTTTCTATCTTTGCTTCCTCCAAGGCATTGTGTACATGAAAATATTGTTGTATTGACATAATTAAATCTGCTGGAAACCTGAAGGAAGATATAAATAATGAAAGTTACAATGAATCTGTCTCTTTCTTGCCATGCAAATGGCATGTACAGAGTCATCTCACATTTAGAAGAAAATCACATTCTATAACCTATGAATCCTCTTCGTAATAGCATATTGCTCATAGCTGTAACTACTAATTGAGAAAATGGAGCATAAAATTACTAAAGAAGCAGAGAGAACTAATATTTAAAATTACAAGAAAACTTAATGGGAGAGCAATGAACAGAAGTAGAGAGTTTTAATTGAGAGAACAATGAACAGAAGTGGTTTTATTTAGAAAATGATTATATGAATTGTGATGGAAGTAAAGATATGTGAAGATAAATATAGAATGTTATTAATTCCATTACCTTTTATAAAGTTACAAAAATTAAATGCCTTTAATAATATCCCGATAAAAAAGACAGCTCAAGTGCGTTTAAAAGTATAGTTCAGAGATTTCCCAGGGTTTGTCGTAGCCCAATAACACGCCTGTGTTTCGGTGGAATGTGTAAGGTGCTTCTTCAGATCTTCCTTTGGACTCCCCAACAATGACATTTTCTCCCTTAAGAGATTTCTATTTTGGGTAACCTCCATCTATCCTGGTAATATTGCCATAGTCTAATTTTCTCATCCATTTAGGATCACCATTTTGCCAACCATTTAGGTAATTAAAATCACAACAGTGAAGAGTATATCCTCTTAATATAAAACACTACTAAAAATCATGGAAGTTTTGAATTCTACAAATGGGCTATTTTAACTGTTGAATTTACATTACACAATTTTCCTAAGGAAAAACTGACATAATATTTGTAATGTTCTAAGTTGTCATCTCCCTGGTAATCATATAATCTCCACAGAGTCATTTATTATTCTGATAAAGTATTCATTTTTGAAGAAAACAATATGATACTGGTTAATTTTGTTTGCAAAGATACCCCATTGTATACTTGCTCATGGTGGTACTCATTTAATTTTTATAGAAACAGATAACAAGAAGAAAAATATCATCTTAGTCCTGAAAATTTAGCAAAAGAAAAATCCTGTTGTACATTAAATTTTCCTAATGATAGTATAAATTTACTTTAAAAATAAAATTGCATTTGAGAACCTTTTCTATTCTTATACAAAGCCAAATCATTACAGGAAGTCCCCGATTTACCAACACTTCCTGGAGTAACATTCATAAATCAGATCTGTTTGTAAGTCTGACAAAGTGAGCCTTACACACGTGTGACACTCATATACAGTGTGTATTGCTTTGTGCTTCCTGGCAGTCCCCTCAGCATCACACTGCTCTTCCTCTCGCCTCAGGACTCCCTGACTGAGCTCCAAACTTCTCTTCACTATCACACTGTACAGTGAGCACATGGCAGCACAACTGTGACACTGCTCAGCAGATATGTGAGCTGTTTCTACGACTTGTTCCCATCTGCGAATGTTCCTAGTATGAGGTCCCTTCACATCTGTGAAAATCTGCAACTCTAATGTTCGTAAATTGGAGACTTACAAGTAATTTGAAAACATAAATATATGCACACATGTACAACACGACATGCATGTCTGACTCGTGTGGTGTCAGCCAATGCTGTGCCTGTTTTATTCACATTTATTGTTGATATGGTGATATTTAACATAAATGTCATTCACTTTACAGAGATATAGCTAGTGTTTGGATAAATCTCTAATTCTTGTTATTTGCTGCACTAACATATTATTTAATAATTACTGCAAATTTTATGTGTATAATATTTGTTATATATAAATTATACCACTGATAGTAATGATATATAAAGTATAAAAGTTTTGTGTCTACATGCTTAAATACCGCATAATTTCTCTGGTGTGAGAAACTGAAGTGTAAATAAAGACTAAAATGTATTATATTGGGAAAGGGAAGAAAATGTTCAAATGGGACAGAGAAGAAAATGTCCAAATGGGAAAGGGAAAAAAATGTCCAAATGGGAAAGGGAAGAAAATGTCCAAATGGGAAAGGGAAGAAAATGTCCAAGTGGGAAAGGGAACAAGGGAAGGGGAAAGGAACAGAGGGACAAGAGAAATAAGAAATGGAAGGAAAAAATGGAAACAAATCTTTGGTAAATAGGGAGGGAGGAGGGGTGAGGGGAGAGGAATGGGAAAAAAAGAAGCAACAAGATATATCATGTACAGGTACAAATTCCCTATTATGAATGTTATCAATATGTACATCTAAAATGTACCATTAAAATAAAATTAAAAAAAAAAAAAGTTTTGTGTCTATAGGCACTAATATATTTTAAATACAATACTGGTTACACTCTACAGACAGATACTTGTATCATGTAAGTTACCAGCACAAAAAACGTAGGTCTGAAAATGTGTAAGTAATTTTGGTTGGCAGGCTATATAAGCTAACAAGATTTTAAACAATTAGTTTCATTATTTAATTCACAAAACCATCCTGTGAAATCTCATTGCTATCTCTTTGGACTTTACAGAAGAGCAAACTGAAGCACAACTAGTGCTAGTGCACAGTGCTAGGAATTAAATACAACACAGCAAAAAAAAAAAAAAAATGTAAATATGTTCTTTGCTCTCATGGAACATCTAGTCTAGTGGGGAAGATAACCAACATCCAACAAAAGAAACAAATCAATATGCGATTAAAATTTAAACATAAAGGGTTTAACCTTAGAAAGCAGCAGCGAGGCTGCTGCTTCATTTACCAAAGTGGAGAAAGCATTTCTAAGGAGCTGACGTTAACGGCACAATCTTGAGGAAAATAAGAAGCCACCTCTGAAAGTCAAAATAAATTATCGAAATACTAAGGAATAGCAAGTATGACAGATTGAAGAGGAGGAACAATCTCACCCATTTTACTAATTAAGAGAAATAGAGCTTGACTGGAGTTTTGCGAGCTCATATAACATACTGAAGTTCAAAATGTAAGCAAGGATTACATCCTTCCTGATGAGGCATGACGAGCCTTGGTATCCATGAGGAAGACTTGTAGCTCTATACTTAAGGTTTTAGAAAGTCAGGTATTACTCGATTTTCCTGTTGCTGGGACCAAATACCTGACACATGCATCTTAAAGGAAGAGAAGTCAATTCAGCTCATGGCTTTTCAGCATTCAGTCCCAAAGCGGCCAAATCACAGTGGACTGGGAGGGCGGCTCAGTTCATGCCAGCTGTGCAACGAAATAGGGGAACATATTTGGACTCAGGGACAAACACAGAAGTGCGCACCCCATTCCCTTCATGAATCTCAAAGCCAATTAAATTCACACTCCACCTTAAACATCATATTACACTTTTTGTCAACTTGATACTCAAACGGTCCCTTTAAACTGCACTGAATCCCCAAACAAATAGAAAAGGTCATAAATCTTCCTAACATGATATAATTGTCTAGCATACAACAGGAAGTGTGATACAGTAATCTGCTCCTCAAAGTCTCAACCATTCCAGCATTTTTCAAAATTCCTAGTCAAACTCTCTTTCAGGACTCTAACCACATTCTGTAGCTGTGAATCTCTTTACAAATCACAAACTACATAACCCTAAGCTACATTTGTACAGGGTAGTCATTCCTATCTTAATAGGGAAACAAAAGGGGATAGAAAATGACAGGACCAAAACAAGACCAAAACCAAGGAGGGTAAATATTTAGTCCTACTGGTTCATATCCAGTATCTAGGATACATGGAAACATGCACTGAATTCTTCAGGGGATGGTTGTAGCACCCTTATGGCCTTGCAGGATGCAGCTTTCTCTTGAACTGGTTCCACTAATGGGTAGCAGTTTCCATTGGCAGAAGTTCCACATTGTTGGGATTCTGATTTTATGGGGTCTCAACTGCACCTTTGCTTCATATCTATAGATTCACACACTGCACTCAGGGGCTCCTGGTTTCCCAGGTCATCCTTTGAAATATTGGTGGAAGGCTCCCTTATTCACAACTCTTGCATTATGAATACTGGTAAAACTAGCATCACATAGAAGATACCAATGTCTGCTACCAGAAAAAGCAGGAGCCAGGCTCCCTTGGACCATGTCTGAAGCAGCCTCTGATTGACTGGGTGGCTGAGTGCAGTGAAATGAACTCAGGAGAATCAGTTGCCTGGGAAGCCCTTCTATGGCTAGGAGCCCTCAAGTGCTCTTCTCAACAGAAATCATTCAACTTATTTTGCAACTTTGTGCCTTTAAAAGGAGGGGTCCTGACATGCCTTCAAAGCATCATTTTTCTTGTCCTTCTAAAAATTACTTGATCCCTTTTTTTATGATGCTAATCTCTTAAAGTGCCACACCTTCATAAAACTCAATTTTATATATAGTTCCTTCAGGCCAAAATCTTAAGTATTTGAATTTCAAAATCTGCCTTTTGCCCTCAGTTTTCACTATGCATCTAGCTAAAAGCAACCAACAGTATATAGGCAACAGCCTGAATGTCTGCCTCTTTTGAACTTTACTCCTACAAAATAATTAGTCTACTGCTCTTAATCTCAGGGCATGGGCAAAATATAGACAAATTTTCTGCCTGAATGTAACACACACGCCCTTTAGTCCAGCTGCTGATAGTACCTTATTCCCAAGTGAAACCTTTTAAGACTGGCCTTTACTTTCTGCATTCCTGTCAGCATTCTGGTCTTCTGAGCTTCGACCAAAACCACATGGCAGTCTCTGCTTACAAGATTCTAATGCCTCTCTGGCCCACATCTTCAAACCTCTCCAAGCATCTCCCATAAACCAGTTCCAAAGGCTTCTAAAGCACATGGTCAGGTACAGTCATAGCAAGTACCCCATTCCCCTGGTAGCAATTGTCTGTATCAGTCAGGTTTCCTGTTGCTAGGGAACACCCGAAACTCATAATTTGACTGAGGAAAGTATTATTTCTGTTATGGTTTCAGAAGTTTCAGTTCACGGTTGCCTGGCTCCGCTCAGCAGCATTCTAGTGGAAGGGTCTGGCAGAGTAAGGCAACCAGGAAACAGAACAGGGGACCATACCAGAGGGGAAGTGGTGAGCAACCTTCTGTAGACCCTGCGTCATGCCACAGGGACCCACTCACACATGCCCAGAAGTACACTCCACCATTCCTCTGGGCAGATCCAGAAGCTAATTAAGGTGGCACTTCACCTTTACCTTCGGAAGACATGTGATCTGAAACCCAGATCTCCTGATCTGGGCATGTACCCTACTACATGGATCATGTCACTGTCATGTTCTGTCTGTTTGTTTCTCCCACCATAGTGTGTGTTATGCAAAAAGAAGTCTTATTCTTCCTTTATTTATTCCTATGTCTAGCATATTTAATTTGAAGGCATAACTTTGAAAAAATTATTTAAGCTATAGTTGGTTGATAATGGTTTTTCCATTGGCTAATATTCATGAATCACAGAAACACCGACAAAATTTTAACTCGCACAGTCTTGGATCAACTATTTTTAGAGAATACTAATTGTACAATAATAATTTTTGAAGAAAATTGTATCTTCAATGTGTATTTTATGTAGTGTATCATGTTCCCTTATTTACTGATGGATGTAATAGTGGAATCAGATCTTTTTAATGTCTCAGGATATGTCTCTCAGAAAACATCAAACATGTATTTAAATAGACATTCGAAAGATTACATATTCAATTGAATCACTTTATTATTAATGTCTTCAGATATATTTAATTGTGTGAAACTGTATATTTAAAATTACTACATTAATATGGATCATTTTCTCTGACATAATAAATGTTCTTCAAAGGATATTGAGTTTAATATGATTTATTCAATATCTGGCTCAAAAATCCATCACTGTGATCTTTCTTCGATGTCATTATTCATATTTATTCCTTCCTTGCTTATTTCTCACAAGATAGAAACATCTGCCTATAATTTTGTGCCAACTCCTTCCAAATATGATAGATAAGAAAGAAGGCACAGAGACAGGGCAAATATGACAAAGCCATTTTTTTCCTTTGTGATTTTAACATCCTTTTATTTTCTAATCCCTGTTTATTTCTGCACTACAAAGTGACTTTGACCCTGAAGAAAAAAGCTCAGACTTATTTTCTACCCTTTATGTCTGCATTTTTCACTTTGAAGACTTCATTTTTTTTTCTTTACTAATTCCAAAACTAGTTTTATTAAATTCTTCACTCAGTACCTGTATTTCTGGGTGTTGGTCTTTGAAACTGCAATTGTCAATTTTTGTCTGATTCTCAACTAGTGTTATAAAACTCTTCTATTGTGGGTTAAAAAAAAAGAAGATAAAACTGATTGAGCTCTGACTTGACTTTGGAATTAGTGGATAGAAAACTATGCTGAAAATCAGTCAGAATTGTGAGGAAACAACAGAAATACACTTTTAAAAATAGATTTTTTCATATTTTCTTTATGCAATGTTTGATCAGTTTTTGAGTTTGGTATAAATGAGCTGCAACAGCCAAATTACATTCAGTAATGCAATGAAATTTAACTGCAACTTGTGCAAAGCAGTGTAGAGACTCAATTTCAATTTCTTGTACACACTCACGTAATACTTACCCTGAAAGGGAAAGTTTCTTCTCTACCACACTCTAAATGTATTCCTTTTGTGTCAACCTGCTTGTCACTGTTTTAAAATAAGATATGTTCTCAAGTCTCTAGTAAAAACAACACTGGGCTTCAAATTTCAACTTTTTAGATCATTTTATACATACAAGTAATTGAATAAGTTTGACCTGGTGTTAATGATTCTTTTGAAGAAGAAACTATCTGTGTCAAAGTTAGAGACCAGTGAACTGAAAGGTACAGCTACATAAAGAAATCGCAGACCACTTTGAATTGTTTACTGTTTAATACTATATTTGGCTGCGGACTTAGGAGAGAAAATGTGCAATAAAACCAAATAGAAGATTCTGAAAACAAATGACATACATTATATTTTAACGTAACATTTGTCCTTAGAAATGATATTGCACATTCATTCTAAGATATATGTTATGATTTTTCTGACTGTGACAACTATCAGTGCTTATCATGTCAGTTTATTTACTTCACTGACTCATTAAACCTTCAAAATTATCTTACAAAATTATGTCCATTTTAGCAATTGTCAACGAAGCCATAAAGTTTGTTACTATATCTAATAAATGCTTCCAATGATAATTTTCTATTATTGAACCCATGATTTGAAAGTGAGAATCATTTTCATTTTGCAGGTGAAGAAATATAGAGATAATTTTATTTTGCAAAAACGCAAAGAGAATTTGAGATTCCATATCAGCATTTGTTTTAAAAATTCTAACAATTGCTTCTTCTATACTTATATATTTTAGATATATATATATGTTTATATATATGTAATGTTAGAACAAATTGTATTATACAGATCATTTTCTTTCTGTCTTGAATAAGAAATCAGGGTGTGCCAAAGTAACTAAAGTATTTATTGTGAAGAATGGCAGTCAGTAGAAAGAGTCTTTAAATATCGAGCTTAGCTGTTCTTCTGATGAACATTGATGAGCAGAGGAGCTGATGAATTGAATAGAATCTTACATAATAATTTCAACTGAAATGAGATTTTGACTATTTTCATAAGCTATACAGCATTTTCAATAGAATCTATAATTGACATCTCAAAATAAATTTTTTTTCTTTATTTTCTTTATGCTCGAGCAGGTGTCTAAAGAATATTTATAGGAAAAGTGTTTTAATACTTTATTGATATTACTGTTTAACATCAAAAACTGGTGAATTTAATTTTATAGAGCACTATCCTCTTCAAAGAGATACTTCAAAGAATATACTGAGATAAAAACTTTTCTAGTTCCCAAATATGACTGATATTTAAAAATATATTTAATGAATATATTGTCTCAAAGAATCAACTTTCAGAAGAATTTTACAAACTTCTTTGTGTAAGTGTTAATAGGAATGTATTGTTTTGGATATTTTTAGTGTAATCAGATTTTTGTTTCATCAAATTTTACATGTATCATTTGAAACAGCCAAAAGACACCGTGCCTCATTAATGACATTAATATAAAGCATTTATATTACCAAACTAGCTTTAAAATGATAAAAATTGTTAATCACATCAGCTTTGTTTCAAAGTCTCTCTAACAAAACATTCATTCCATTTCATATATTTATCTTATCAAATTTTGAAAATATTACATGGTGTACTTGATCAAAATGGAAAATTATTTATAAAGTAATTATTCTATTGACTTTGTTTGAATTTTTGTTTTATAAAATATATTTAATTAAAGTTTAAGAGTATTTTAGTTGTAAAATTAGAGACAGTGTAAATGAATTATGAATAATGGATTTGAAATGCATAAATGTTAAGTTAGTTTGGAAATTACATTTATTTCTTTCAACTATATTCCGTATTCTCAAACATAGGCTGACTTTTCAGATATACAGAGTATACACCAAAGATACTTTGTTCCAGGACAATGTAGTTGAAAAAGTGTGCAATATGAGTTCAGTTATTCTAAATGCTATTTCATCTTTATAAAATAAAAACTACTGGCTGTAGCTTTTGAAATTTAGTTCATACTAATAGTTGAACAATTGTTACATATCTTAAGTATTAAGTAGATATCATACATTTTGTTAAATATGAATTACATTTTTCTGAGTGTACTTAGGCAGATAAAAATATATTGATGTTGGCATTATTCATCAGTAAGAGCTGGTATATTGAATTTCCTATTTCTCATTTGCTATCAGTTATCGCCTTTTCTTATAATGATAAACTATGTAAAGAAATTAGTAATTTCTCTATTAATAGAAATAATTTATGAGTACTGTTAGCTACCATAAATACTTTGTTTATGTTTGTCACTATTTCACTGCCGAAAACAAGTTCGTCTAATATGACTGATGTATATTAATTTCCTTTTTAAATAATATCATTCTGATTATATTTAACAGTGTGCGTTATTTAGAAAAAAATCATTGAAATTCAGATTTTATATCATTTGTGTAAAATTCTGCAAACAAAATGACATTCACTTCATTATGACTTATATAAGAAAAATGAAATTGAAATTGAATCATAGAGTCAAATACTTCATGAAAATGTGAATACTATGTAAATATTTCAATTTTTAATATAAGTAATCTTATTAGGGAAAGATAGTTTTAGGCTTATTGAAATTCATAAACTCTGTGTGAATTCTCCTGAATATTAGGAACACTGGGATAATTATATTAACTTTTTTCACTATCAATATAAATAATTTAGTAATGCATAGCCTTTAGTCATGCATTTTAATAAGCACAGTATATAGCTAATCAATTAGAAACTGATAGTTTTGCTGTGAAAGTAAACTACCCAAATCTTATAAGCAATGGAATTACAGAACTGATTTTTAGATAAACTATGGGTTTCATATTTTATTTAAAAAGATGTGACTTAAATAAAACAAGTAGGAGTGCTCTCCTTTGGTTTAAATATTTTATGAGCATTTGGTTAGATTTTTGTTCTTTCTTTTTTGTTTTTTGTTTGTTTGTTCATTTGCTTGGTCCTTTCTCCTTTTACCTTTTCTATGCACTGTGCATTCTGTTGTGTGGTTGAAATCTGGTGTCTGTGGCTCATATGGTTCACTTTTCCACCATATTATAAATTTGTCACCTGTTTTTAGCCATATGCTATTTTGACACATAATCTCTATTTTAATCATTTCCTTCGAAATCAATTTAATTGTTTTATTCTTTTATCTTAAACAAATTTATGATTTGCTCATTGGCTGACATCGCAATCTCTTTATATTCTGAAAATATTAATGATTTTATGGAAACATGAGGTCCAGCAATTCTATGTTGTTACTTTACTTTTACTTCAGAAGCAAAACCACCCATTTCCATGGATTTCCTCTATAAGCCTATTAAGTAATTTACTATGTGATTCATAATATGATATCTAACTCAAATATTTTTCGAACAATTTCGTAAAGTATGTGAAAATGACTAATATTTTGCTTAAACTTTATTCATAATACAGGATTCCTCCTCTTAATAAATGATGTAAAATGAACACAGTTATAACTTTCAAACTCAACATCTGTTCTTTATATTTTCACTTCTGATTTTGTAAATTAATTTACAAATATCTTTAACCTCTCTCTGCATTGACAGAAATGCCAATGCTCTTCAATAGTGTTGTTGCCTTACAGTCCTTTTTGAGTAGATATGATTATATTTTTTAAACATGAATTAAATGGCTATTCTTCTTGAAGATGTCCTTTAATGTATAAAATAGTGTTTTTGTTTTTGTTTTTTGTTTTGTTTTGTTTTGTTTTGTTTTAACTGTGACTTGCACTATATTAACTGAAAATTTTGTCCTTTATCATGTTCCAAACTGTCTGGAAGACTTCTATTGGCACTTCCTCTGTGTTATTCATAGCGGCACGTTTACACACATGTAGAGTCTAAACCTTCTAATTCTCCACATGATTCTTGACCCACAATTCTCATACATTTATTGTACTCTTGGCTGATTCTTCACTGACAAGTAAACCAGGATCTGTAGAGAAGATCTCTAGCTGAGTTTGAAATTCATAAATTTATAAGATTATGTTTTCCATGTACTTAAAGTATTTTAGTGATATATTTAGTATACAGGGGAAATGAGTAAAATGTTCAGTGCTTGCTTTGGCTAGTGCTATGAAATTTTTTAAGGTAGATGCCCAGTAAGCATTACACTGACTTTATAGCAATTTTAGATTTAATTCTCTATGCTTTCTCCTACCTCAGGTTGAAGCCTAAAGATCTTCAGTTTTTATTCCTCAAAGAAAGGTTGTTTTTTTTGTTTTGTTTTGTTTTGTTTGTTTTTTCTTTTAGCCTTCATTTGAATAAATAGCATCAATAGCATTTGGATAATCAGATTTTGAAGTGAAAAGACTTCGAGTTAATTTGCTTCTATAACTACTAGGGATTCTAATCTGTAATAAGTGCCTGCATCAGAAGTCTTAACAAAGTGAAAACATAAGTACTAAGCATAGTAATCCAGGTCTAAAAATAGACTCAAGCAAAAGTGAAAATCCTGCTCATGTTTTTCTGTTGTGTCGAGGATATCTTTAAAATCTTATTTATTTGATATCATTGATTTTTATACATTTAAAATTGTTTCAACTATTTTCTAAATTGGCACATGAAATTGTATTTATCATGTGTAACATGGTGTTTTGAAGAATGTAAGCTCCGTTGGACGGTTACATGATGAAGGGTAAGTGCTCTCACTGCTGAAATAATTTTATTTTGATCACATCAATGCCAACAGCTTTATCCGGGCTCATCCTAGTTGTGTGGCATTTTCCCTATGGCTGACTTTGTTTTTCTTTTATATGCTACTTTACTTTTTCCTGTAAGATTGATAATTTTACTTTCTTTAACCAATAAACCTTAAATTGATAAAAGATGTGACCACTGTGACCAGATACTTTAGTGTGATTCCTTTTCTTGTCTGTTTGCAGTCTTCTGATAATACTAACATGTTTTGAGATGCAGCCACTGATAGCTGGACTCCCTCGATGACCATGATAAGCAGATTTTTAATTTATCATGGAAACGTGATATGAATAAATACGATTGTCACTTTGCCATTTGAGATTTATGTGTTCTTTGTTACATTCAACTAATCAAATCTGCCCCGAGTTACAGTTTCCATATCAACCTCCATTTTCAACCTAAAACTTTTGAAAACACTATCATGTTAAAAATCTTCCTAAAGCTCAGCACTATAAAATGTTATATATTTCTTTACCACCTGTTAAATTAAACAAAAACGCTTTGGAGCTAAATTTGAGATTATTTTTTACACTCACATCATTGCCACTTCAGCAGATGTTCTGAAGTATTTTGGATACATCAGAATGGACCTGAAAAAGAACAAGTCACAACTTAGCGTGTGTTTATTTCATAACATTTGTTGAAATTACATAAATGAATTACTAGCACGGTTGCCAAGATGCCTCTGAGACAACAGAAAGATTCTCAAAAAAAATCATTTCTATTGAGAAAATATCACAAATCCATTATCTAATTAGATATACAAAGCCAAGTAATTGGGAATCTGGCTGAAGACAGTGTAGTGGAGATAACTGGTAGCAATCAATTCTGAGCATGGCATCAGTGTCACACTGCAGAATGGATAATTGATTAAAGTGGGTCTCAGGATAATGCAAGCAACTCATAAGAAGAGATAAGCATGTAAATAAGCAAAATAGACTTTTCATACAAACCAAGTATTTTTTGAGTGAACAGGAAAGTGAAATTGTCCATTGCATGCAGATCTATCTGTCTATCATCCATTTATCTATTTTTATTTCAGTATAACTTTCTTCTCAAAGTCCTAGCTAATATTTCTTCAAATTAAAAAAGAATTTGCAATTACTATTTTCTTTCCCTCAGTATTTTTCTGATACTGTGTAGATATGCATTACTCTAGCATCACTTTTTTCACGATATACGTTTCTCATAGTACTTTTCATTCCCGACCTTTCTATTATACGCATATTCCTTTTAAATTCCTTTATACACTTCCTACAGCTCCATATAGAGATGACACACATGAATCTTCTCTAAGTCAAACCCCAAAACTTTTCTGTTAGCATTTAATAATTTGACTGTTATGGATTGACTAGATACTTTAAATTTTATTTAAGATTGAAGTGCCATATTTTTTTTTTTGTTGTTGTTTTTCACTCTGGATTTATCCTTCGTTCTTCTCCATCTTCTTCTGAATATTAATTGGCTGACCTGTGTGAATTACATCCACTAATATCCTTGATCACTGACTTCCAGTTTGCATTGGTGAATGGAAAACCAAAACAAATAACAAGGAGAGGGAGAAAAGTGGATATTCGGTTATCTATTTCTGCTAATCTCTCCTGTATGACAGCCATTTACTGGATGTGTTCCGTGTGTGCAATTTAGACCTTCTTTCAAGTACTTTTCAAGTTCTCTGTTCTATGTCCCTGGTTTCTGGGAAATGGCACCTTGTCTACATTTCATTCAATCTTTTCTAGATAGCCCTTAACTATTCTACAAGCCACTATATTTTTAGTGGGAAATCTGTTTCATAGTATGATACCCATCGATGTAGCAGGATTAGCAACTGCTAAATGTTGAATGTTTGTACAAAAAAAGAATTTCCATGAGGAAAAACTCTATAAATTTTAGACAATATCTTGAAATATTATGTTTAAAATAAAAATATATTGAGGGGCTAGAATGTTAAAATAAGTATGAAAATAATCTCTTAACAAATAGTATTTGATTCACTGCTGAATATGAAATCTATTTAAATATCAACAAAATGAAACCTTGGAAAGCAAATAATAATATGAGACAAGGGCTGGGGATTTAGCTCAGCAGTTAGAGTGCCTGCCTCACAAACACAAGGCCCTGAGTTCGATCCCCCCCACACACACAAAAAGAGAGAGACAAATCTAGAGAATGATAAAAAAAAAAGTCATCGGCCATTCTTCTGATAGAACAATATCTAAAATATAAATATAATTAAAGATTAACCCTTAAAATTAAAAACCCAATCACAAAATGGGCAATGTACTGAGCAGACACTTTTCAAAAGAAGAAATCTAAATGGTCAATAAGTACATTAAAAATTCTTCAGCATCTTTGACCACTAGATAAATGCAAATCGAAACAACTCTGAGATTTACAGTTCCATCTCAATCCAATCACGGTGCCTATCATCGAGAACATACACCCACACACACACAAACACACACACACACACACATACACACACACAGAATGCTGGCAAAGATTTGGGGGAAGGGAACACTGCTACATTTTTCATGCAAATGTAAACTGGTACAACAGCTACAGAAATCAGCAGGGAGGTTGTTTAAAAAACTAAAAATAGAAATATCATTTGACACAACTATAGATCTTGATACATTCCTGAAAGACTTAAAGATGTACTGTAGCGACACATGCATACTCATGTGCACAACAGCACAATTCACAAAAGCTAAACTTTGGAAACAAGTTAGAAAGAAAAAAAGGGAAAATAAAAGGTGTTGCATATAGACAAGGGAATTTTATTCAGCCAGAAATAATCAATTTGTGTCAATTGCAGGAAACTGGATGACTCTTGATACCATAATATTAACCAAGATAATATATTCAGATACAGAAAGGTAAATATCCCAAAGTTTATCCTATGGCAAATGCAAAATAAAAATAAATTAAAGATTAAAATAAAGCAGACTTTTTGGAGGTAGGGAAAGTGACTAGGGGAAAAGGTGAGAAAAGAGTGTGTGTAGGGATTGGGAAAAAGGAATCAAAATGATTGATATGATGTCTATGTACATGTATCAATAAAATATATGTTAATACCAATTTTCTAATATATGCAGAAATGTAATGATGCAAGGTGTTAATAATAGGGGAAACTGGGAAGAGGGTGATAGGATTCTCTGCATACTTGCCATTCAATTTATTGTTCAGTTTTTCTTTAAATATACAACTGCTCAAAAAATAAGATTTCTTACTAACAAAAGAAAATAACATTTACTCAAGTAAGTGTTTCTGTAAATCACAAAAAGTCAAAGGAGAAACACTAATATAAAAAATAACTTAAACTGATTTATTAGGCTACTTTGTAAACTTAATTATGTGTAAAATGTTGCAGGTATTTATGCATATCGCTATTTCTGTTTTATGTCATTAAAATGAAAAGATAACAACTCGAGGTCAGTATATGCCTAATTTTGAGATATTTGATGATCGCATGAAAATAATTTTGCTGGACATGGTGAATTCAAGAGTATAGGGCATTTTACACCTCTCTGAATTATCTTCAAATGACTTAAATACAAGTGAAATTGGCCGTGTTAGGCAATAGTTAAATTTTGTGTTATAGGGATTGTGGAAAGAGTACATAGTGTTTTTTTTCAAAGCTATCGACTTTCACCAGTACTACAAATGTATGAAAATCTTAGCCTAATTTAATCATATTTAACCCTGTAAGAGTTAGAATTTGCATGTATTAAAATTGAAAATAATGCATTAAAACAAAATAAAAGCAGAATGTGCTCAGCATCAGAGTAAAGTCAACTCATTCCAAAAAATGGGATAATATGTTCTGAAGATATATCAAGAGGGGGGTGTACATCTATAGCTGTTAGAATATGGCACACAAATTACCAAATTCTGTTTTTAAATATATTAAAAATTAGGGTTCACCTTTTAATATTAAAATTAAAATATTAATTTAACAGACAGACCTATTTTTAATTAATCATATTTTTTATGAATTTGTGCTATGATCATTCATGACATTCTTCCTAATTCATTTTTATAGTCCCCTTCTTATATTCTAAGAAATGAACTTATGAGAATGAGAAAAATTAACAGCAACAAATGATACTTCCTGGGGAAAAAACATTGATCTTTTTAGAAAAGAGTGAATACAAAACCGTATAAATACAGTCATGAAAAATTTTTAAGCGTTTCATATCATTGCAGCACTTATAATAATATTTACATTTGCATTTATTGTATACAAAAATGTTTAGAGAAAAACAAAGTACCATTTAAACATAATACAAACACTGACCTGGACATTGTTTGCCACACAGTAGATACTCGAATAGCATTTATGCGTGAATGAAGTGGATGCTCAGAAAATACAGTATTTAACTCTATAATCACAAATTATGTTAAATACAATCGATTATTTTTGTGTTTTAGTCAATAGTAGTGATGCAATATAAGTCAATCAAAAGTTTAAAAAATGTGGATTTAAGATAATAACTTTGAAGTTAATTGTAGTTATTATTTTTTATTGTTTTAAATTTTTACCGGTACACATGTACTGCACACAATGATTACATTTCGTATGGTGTGTTGACACATGTACAGTGGTACTTCATTTCAAAAACTCAGTTCTCTATACGATTCCGGTCGCAAACTGAAATGGACCCCCGTAAGGTCAACACTGAGCAAAACCACTGAATTTGACCCCGTTCTTGTTCGACTCAGTTTGCAACCAGAATCATGGAAATAATCTAGTTCGTAAACCGAAAAATTACCATACATGAAGCATCTTATTTTCTCATCTCCTTATCTTCCCCTCCCGTCTCCCTCTATATTTTGGTCCCTCCCACTTTTTTTTTTTTTAAACCAAGAACATGTATTGGTACATTGTACATATAATGATCACATTCATCACATTTATTTTGTACCTGTACATGATGCATCTTGGTTCTCCCCCTGGTCCCTTTCTTTTTGCAAAAGATCTATCTCCTTATATCCTACCATTAATCTTTGATTTTGCTCTTTATATGTACATTCCATTTACAGCAAATGGAAGAAGAAAAAAATTCTGGTGAATTTCCCTTATGATAATGAACCACTATATACAGGGGTACCTCGATTCACAAACTTAATTTGTTTTACAATTTGGGGGGAAGATGCCTGTGTTTGTGTTTGTGTGAAGAAGATGGCTATGGCTGTCTGTCACTCGATGTGCAGTTGGTGAATGGAAGCAAAATTTTGTCGAACACGTTTGTTTGAGAACCTAATTGTGAACAGAAGCGTTCGTGAACTGAGGTATCACTGCACGAAATTCCATGACTAAGTAAATAAAGAACATCAGGGAACTGACTTCCTCAGACAGGTGTAAGAACTTGTGAGATTACATTTCCTCATGATATATATTGTCATAATATGTGTACATAGTTTTCAGGACTTGGGACTGCTTATGTGATCAATTAAAGCTTACAGGAATAATGAATTTATGCCATTTGTAGGTCTAATTCACTTCCTAAATAGTTTCCGGGCTTTAGGTGTAGCTCCCAAGACTAAATATAATAACAATGAATAAAGAGTAATACAGCTTGTATAGATTTTATGCTTTTTGAATTTCAGGTGTAAAAACACAGTATATTTTTTTGTTCATTTGCTCTGTGTGTGGTTTATATTTTCCGTTCAGCTACATCAACATATTAAGTAATAGCTAACTATATTTATTTGTTGTTGTTGGTCATTTTCTTGAAACTTGGAATTCTTTTTTTTTTTTTTTTTTTTGAGGCAAGGTCTCTCTATATAGTTTAGAGTTCAGGTTGGCTTTGAATTCACTCTATACCGCAGTCTGGCCTCAAATTTGAGGCAATCCTCCTGCCTCAGCCTCCCAAGTGCTGGGAACACAGGCTTGTGCCACCAAGCCCAGCAGACGCTTAGAATTCAATAAAGATGACTAAATTTAAATCTAAACAGCTGGGGATTTAGCTCAGTGATTAGAGTGCTTGCCTCGCAAGCACAAGGCCCTGCGTTCGATCCCCAGCACCACAAAAATAAAAAATAAAATAAATAAATAAATTATACTCCTTTTATAAATAAAAAAGCCAATTGTTTTCTGTTGTATCTACAGTATGCAGTTTGAACAATTTAAACGCACAGTACCACACTGTTATATAACAAGTATATCTGAAGCTTAGATGAGATTCAAACATTTGTGTTTGTATCAGACAAGTTCAAACGCATGCTACCTATTGTTTTGGGTTTATATAGATATTGGGATTTGATAATATAGCCTAAGAGAAATATATGCGAATGCAGTCTGGAAAGTCTCTTGCGAGAAAAGCATCTTAATCATGGGACTCAAACTACTTGGTTCATTATGTGTCCTTAATTGGAAGGTTGAGTGGGAGTGAATGAAAGGATATTTCACAGATATCTGTCATTGAAATTATTTTCAGATTGTAGAGATCCTTGCAATCCTCAATTAATAAAGTAGGAAATGCAGTGGCAAGTAATCCACTGGGGAGAGAGGGAGAGCGAGAGAGGGAGGGAGAGAGAAGGAGGGAGCGAGAGAAAGAGACTGAGGGAGAGAGCACTACAACACTCAGGCACAGGGAACAGCTCTCAAAGGATGGTGCAGGAGAACAAGAAATTGTTTCAGTACTAGCTTCCCTGAGGCTTGGCGTCTTGCCCAGTGTCAGCATCTCCCTTGCTGGGACACAGTGCCCGATGCTGGCAACTTAAAACTTGAATTTGGCTCAGAGTTTTAGGGATTTCAGTCCCTAGCTCCAAGGCAGAAACATCATAGCAGACAAAGCATGTGCCAGAGAAAATCTGCTTAGTTCCTGTGGCAGGGAAGGACAGCAGGGCAGCAGCAGCAGAGGGGAACAACTGATGGACTAAAGGTAGAACTGCAGGTCAGAGACCCAC
>PVJO010015425.1:0-45070 GCA_004026905.1 Hystrix cristata
AAAAAAAAAAAAAAAAAAAGGCTTACTTGCTTCCCAAATTACAAAACAAAACAAAAAGAACCTTACATTCCATCTTGTACAAGAATTATCATCTATTAAATGAGTATCTGTGAAAGTTTCACTGCAAAAAGCACAGGCAAGGGGCTGGGGACTTAGCTCAGTGGTTAGAGTGCTTGACTTGTGAGCACAAGGCCCTGAGCTCGACCCCCAGCACCAAAAAAAAAAAAAACACAGGCAAGTGTTGTCCTGTAAAGAATCAACCCAAAGGCACTACTGCCCTCTCTGTGCTTATGGACCCCAGTGTGCATTTGCTGAGTGACTTGCAGAATATACTCCCCAGAATCAGCTACAAAAGCAAAGTCGCCTCTTGCCTGCTTTGCTGCCATGTCTGCCATGCCACCCTGTCTTGGATCCAGCCGACTGTGGACTGAAACCTCTATAAATTGTGAGTTAAGTAAACCTTTCTCCCCTTAACTTTGGGTGTTGGGTATTTTGTCTCAGCAATGAGAGAACAGTAACTAAGAGAGAACTTGGTACCAGAGAAGTGGGGTCATTGCTGTGACTATACTTGACCATGTAGTTTAGTACCCTTTGGAGCTGGCTTGTGGGAAGGGGAAGAGTTAGGAAAGATTTGGAAATGTAGCCTGAAAGAGAAGCCCTGGAAAGCCTTTATTGGTACTTGATGGGAGATTCTGGTCAGAGTTCAGAAGATCAGAATGCTGACCGAAAAGTTGTCGGTACAGACTGGGCTCAGGAGGTTTCTGCTGGGAAGAAGGACTGCATTGGCTGTTGGACTCCAGAGAGTGTGTGTTATTGCTTGGCAGAAAGTTTGCCTGCATTTTGCTCCTTTCCAGAGACTTTGCCTGAGACTAAGATTAAGGGTGGCAGACTAATAAATCTTGCAGAAGAAATTTCAAGGCAGTCTAATGTTGAGGTGGTGGCATGGTTACTGTTGGGGGCTTTTAGCCAGATTTATGTTGAGAATCAGATTTATGTTGAGAATCAAAGAGCCTAGCAGAATGATTTGAAATGCAGTGAGCTCAGCCAGAAAAGAAGCTCCAGTAAAGTGTGGCCTGCAAAGATGGAACACAGGAGAAACTGGATGCTGAAAAGACTAGCAAGAAAAAGCCAAGTATTTCTGAAGAAGACAACAGAAAAGATGACCTGAGGGCATCACGAAAACCAGAAGGATGGGAAAAAAAACCACAAACCAGAAGGACTCAGTCTTTGCAGCCTTGGAGTAGCAAAGGTAAAAGACTTTGCTTTGAGAAAAGAGCCCCAGAGCACCATGTTCCAGATAGGGAAGCTGTTCCTTGGGATTTGGTTCACAGGCACTCAACCCCTGCAGCTAAGAGTGAAGGAAACCAGGCTACTGCTCCAGTTGGCAGCAGACCCCAGCGTCATCCATTCAGTGCTGGTTTTAGGTGCATGCAGAATGCAAGAGTTGTAGGGTCAGGAAGGCTTCCACCAAGATTTCAGAAGACCTAGAAGCCAGGCAGCGTGCCCCCGAGAGGGCAGTGTGTAAGGTTATGAGTGTGAAGCTGAAGGTGCAGTGGAAACCCCAGAAGAGTGGAGAAGCCAAGAACATGGATCACCTGAGGAAAACTGCAAGAAGGGAGCAAAGCCAGCCCAAGAGAGAAACCATAGGAGCTACCATCACTGGAAGTGCCATAGGGACGGAGGTGCCCAAGTGCTTTGGGAGTTCAGATCTTGCCACAGATCACCTTGGTTGCTGCACATGGAACTACAGGACTTAATGTTTGCCCTGCTGGATTTCAGACTTGCTCTGGTCTCATTCCTTTGTATCCCTGTTTGTACCTTTTGGAATGGAAATGTTTATCTTGTGCCATTGTATGTTGGAAGTGTTTAACTTTCTTTTCATTTGTACAGGGGCTTGCAGCTAAGAGTTTGTTTTAAATCTCACAGGAGACTTTGGACGGACTTTTCAGCAATGCTGAAAATGTTAGGACTTTGGCAACTTTTGGAGATGGACTAAATACCTTTTGCATAAAGTCCATGAGTCTTTGGGGGTCCAGAGGTGCAATATTATAGTTTGTGCCTAGATGTCCCCCCCAAAGCCTTACGAAGTCACAGATGGGGCTTTTTCAGAGGGGGTTGAATCTAGAGTGTGTGATGCTGGGATTAACGGCATGTGATTACTAAATCAATCCACTGATTGGTTTGGCACTGCCATAATCCAGGCAGCCTGGATAAGATGTAAGGTGCAGAACAAAGCTCTTTAGGTTCCCTTGCCAGCCATGCTGCCTTCTACTTGTCTGCCACGTCACCCCGCTTTGGATCCGGCCGATTGTGGATTGAAACCTCTACAAACCGTGAGCTAAATAAACCTTTCTTTCACAATTAAAAAAAAAAAAAAAAAGGCGGAGTCACAGCTGGGGGCATGGTTCAGTGGCAGAGCACGTTCAAAGTCCTCGGTTCAATCCCTAGCACTACACACACACACAAGGCAGCACACGGCCTGCTCTCCAGAAACAGCCTATGTGCAAAAGCAGTATAAGTCTCTTTTCACCTAAGAAATGTTCTGAAAAGATGTAAATATATCCAGTTTTGGAAAAAACCATTTTACTATTACCCACCCTTAATTTCTCCGAAGCACAGAATCTATAATAGATTAACAAACTCTGGCTTCATCCAGAGCCTGTACCTCTTTAGGTGGTGGCTTCACCAGCAGAACCATTACCAAAGCCTGATTCTACAAATGCTCTGAGGGTGTATGCCTGTTTAACCACTGATGGATGGTTCCAATTTATCTTCATTTAGCTAATGTCCACATTTTTCTTTCTTACCCCAGCAATGATCTGAAAAAAATTTCATATAACAAGGTGACTTTCTATGTTGAAGCATTTTAATTAAAAAAAAAAAGGAGAAAAATTCATAGTTCCTGTCCTAAGGAAACTACAATTACCCTTCCTATGCTAACTCTCCCTTTCCCTTGGCCCAGTTTTTGGCTTTCCTTTTAAAATTTATTTATTTTTGTTTTGCAGGGATTGAACCCAAGGCCTTCATACTGAGCTATATTCTCAGTGCTTTTTATTTGTGAGACAGGGTCTTTCTAAATTGCCCAATCTGGGCTTGAACTTGTGATCCTCCTGGCTCAGCCCCCGAAAGTGCTGGGATTACAGGCATGTGCCTATGGGAACCAGCAGCACGCAGTGTGGGCTGTGAGAGGAATGAGGAAACCAACACCTGGTTGTTCATGGTTTTCTTAAAGTAGAATCCTGTATATATCTGTGGCAGTTTCTCTGCCTAATATTATACCAAAGTGTTTTTCCACATTTCTGGTTCTGATCATGGTCATTTTCATGGCAAGGTGACATTCTATGAGCCTACTCAACGAAGCATCTGCAGATACTTAGTTTTTCTAATTCTCTCCTATCTAACCATTAGTATTTATTAAACTCTTTTGAACATATTTTCTTTTTTATTCTTCTTTCTTGGCCCTGGGGATTGAAATCATGCTCTTAAGTATGATAAGCACACCCTCTACCACTGAGCCACACCACACCACTGGGCATATATTTTCCCTACATTATACTTTCTGTAAAGCCCAGAATCCCAGAACTGGGGGCTGGAGATTTAGCTCAAGTGGTAGAGTGCTCGCCTAGCAAGCGCAAGGCCCTGAACTCAATCCACAGCTCCAAAACAAAACAGAATCCCAGAACTGAAATTACCAGATTAAAGAACACAAATGTTTTTTATGGCCTTTTGTACATTTGCCACATTGCTTTCCAAACAGCAGCATTCATAATTTGACAAAATTTTCATCTTTCTTTAATACAAATAACTAGTTGCAGGGTGGGCTGGCACTAAGGACTGAACACAAGGCCTTTGCATTGAGCTACACCCTCAGCCCTTTTTATTTTTGAGACAGGTCCCACAAAGTTGCTAAACTGTCCAGGCTGAGCTCAAGCTTTCAATCCTCCTAGCTTAGCTTCTCAGAGTGCTAGGATTACTGACATGCACAGCTACATCAGCCTGTTTTGTTTCTTATTAACCAAAGGCAAACTGCATAGTATTAGTCCATCTAAAGAACAGCAGAAGTAGTAGGAATAGCAATAGTAATAAAAAATTAATACATATTATCTATGCCAAGCATGGTTTTACAGTCATTAGAAGTCATTTAAAGACATTAAATTAATCCTCACAACAATCCTGAGAGGTAGATTCCATTATTCCTATTTCACAGATGAGGAAGGCAAGGCAGAAATTAGATTAGCACCCAGACAGTCTGGTTCTAGAGTCCTCGCTCATTAGCTGTAAGCTAATCAACCTCGGAGATGAACTCTGCATCTTTCAAGTGCAAGTGAATTTATGTCATAAGGTGTATAAAATATTCACATCAATTCCTGAAGAACAAATTAGTACACATGCACACATATTCTTAAAGTATATCCCTGTTCCTACTTCGAGAGGCACAGAGATTCTATGAGTAGTTGGCAAGTACCATATAAATTTCATACACCTTATGAAGGGCACAATCAGTTCTATGTCAGAGCTCATTGCAGGGTATTTTGTTATAGTTTTGGTACAGTTAAAAATAGTTCTCCAGCTACTCTGGAGATTGAGGTAGGAGGACTGCAAATTCATTGCAGGCTTGAGAAACTTAGCAAAACCCCATCTCAAATTAAAATAAAAAGGACTGGAGATACCTGCCTAGCATGAGCAAGGCCCTAAGTTCAATCCCCAGTACTGGAAAAAAAATAGTTACTTCTACAGCACAAACCATGAGGACATCACTATTACAACTTCAGTGGAGTTGAAAACCAATGAAAACCAATGAAATCCATTTGTCCAGATCTCCACTGGTCCTACTACGTACTAAGAATGCAGGAGACCAAAAGAAAAAAAAAAAAAAAGAATAAAACCAAGTTCTTGCTCTCAAAAGACCAATAGTTTAATAGAGGCAGAGTTGAAAGAGAAATGAGAACACAGAGTATAATTAATCTATGTCATGACAGAAGTCACTAGGATCCTGGGACACATGGGGAAAGGCTGAGCTCCCTAAGGGTCAGGAACAAGGCAAGGAGGCAATGCACAGAAAGCCTCTAAAGGCTAGCTTCCCTCAAAAGATTTTGCTGAGGCTAGATTTATCTATTTGCTTTTGCATTAGAAGTAAACTACAGCCTCGAAAGTTCAAATGCTCCTTTCCTCATTCCTCTCACAGCCCACACTGCGTGCTGCTGGTTCCCATAGGCACAGATCAGGAGTTCTGCTGGCCAAGGCCTTGCAGATCAGCAAATTCCATGAAGGGCCAGATGATACATAATTTAAATTTTACAGGATACACACGATTTCTGTCACGTATTCTTTAAAAAAAATGAAGTAACCATTCTTAGTAAAAAATGTAGTAACCATTCTTAGTTCCATTACACCACAAAAACTGTGTCCACATACATGGCCTAAGGGTCAGATGGTCCACTGTATGGGACTGAAACCAGATCCTCTGCACTGGAGCTATACTCCCGGCTCCCCCCTTTCTTGTTTTTTTCAAACTTTGAGAAGAGGTCTTGCAAAATTGATCAGGCTGGGCTTGAACCTCTTTTTCTTTCTTTTTTTTTAAAAGGCAGTCTTGCTATGTAGTTCAGGGTGGCCTTGAATTTACTACGTAGCCCAGGTGAACTTGGGGCGATCCTCCTGCCTCGGCCTTCCAAATGCTGGGATCACAGGCATGCACTACCACGCCTGGCTACTCTGCATGATTCTGTAAATAAAATTTTATCAGAATACAGCTGAGCCCACTCACTTATTGACTGCTAACTTTTTTCCCCACACAAGGGCATTGTTAAGTAGTTGGATAGACTACATGGCCTACAATGCTTATGAAGCCTTAAATATTTCCTACCTGAACTAAAGTTGGTTCCCACTTTCATATTCCCAATGCGTATGAGTTCAGCTCAGCTTCCCATGGTCCTCCGTGGTAAAAGCCTCTCCTACCCTGCGTCATCCCCAGAAGTTTCTAAAAGTAAAACTGATCCTCAGCATGACAAAGAAAAAAAAAGTGAAATCGATCATGACAAATCTTTTTAGAAACCTAGGAGGCTTCCCATTGTTAAATTCATTTACAAGGCCCAGGAGGCCCTTTAAGGATCAGCTTTATCCTTTCCACCTAGTTTCCAACCCATCACATTAATTACAACTCTGCTCCATTTCCAGCAGGTACTGCCACCACCTCTTCCACCTTGTATACTTGTTCTTATCTTTCAAGAATCAGTTGGAGGCTGGGAATTTAGCTCAGTGGTTAGAGTGCTTGCCTTGCAAACACAAGGCCCTGAGTTCATCCCCAGTACTAATAAACAGTTGAAAGAGCACCTCCTCTTTTGAGCCTTCTCCAACCCTTAGGCACATTCGTCACCCTTCTATCATGGCCTTCTACTTCAATTCTTTCAACAGACTGAGTTTCTCAAAGACAAAAACATGGTCTACTCCCACTGTATGACCTGAGTGTAGCTTTGGTATACAATAAGCTTCAATATACAGAACCATTTTCCACTTCTACCCTTTTTTTGTTTCTAAAAGCACAAAAGCTCAGGCACTCCAAATACCTAATGTTAATTTAATTGTTACAAAGCCATGGAAGCTGAAGATGCTCACACATACTTGTAATGCCTTGGCATGGGGGAGGCTGAGGCAGGAGGACTGCCACAAGTCAGCGAGACCCTGTCTCCAAAAAAAAAAAAAAGGACAAAAACAAAGGCAAGGAGATCCTTGTGTGCTACACCTTATACCTTCAAAGCCTCTTCACCACACCATTCTTCCATGGCTATTCTCACCTTCTTAACTGTCATTACAGGTTGGATGACACATGCCTGGTTGCCTCACTTTACTTGTTATTATCCTAGCTCAAGTTCTCCTGCTAATCAACAGTGCCCTCCCTTATCTACCAGAAAAAATTAAAACACTTTAGCCTTAAGGACCCTTATAAATAACCTAGTCCAACTGTTCAGATCAAAGTGAAAATTCTTTGAGATGGGGTCTTCCTAAGTTCCCCAAACTGGTCGCAAACTACACTCCTGCCTCAGTCTCCCAAGTGCTGAGACTACAGGAACAATGCACCTAACTTCAAAGTGAAAATTTTTAGGTAAAAATTCTCTGAATATTTGTGTGTGTGTGTGTGTGTGTGTGTGTGTGTGTGTGTGACCGAGGATTAAACCTAGGGCCTCACAAAGGCTAGGCAAGTCCTCTACCGCTAAGCAACACCCCCAGCTTTGGATTTGAGTCTTAAAGAAAAGTCATAAATCAAATGGCCTTTAGTCCTTTACATGTAATGAACACAACTCTTTAACTGGACAAATTTCTATTCGCATCATAATGTCAGTGTTCTTGTCTCTCACCTGAATCAAATTTAGATGACTTAAACTACTGGTCAGGAAAAATGCAAAGGGAATTCACAGTACCAAACTCTATGCTGACCAAATTATAGTACAGGTAATCATCTCCCCCTATTCCCAAAGATAATAGTCCAGATTTGAGTTCTCAAAATATTTTGAATAAGTAATGTGGAGAGGAGGCCTGTTGAGGGCCTGTTGAATGGGAATGAGGGTCCCCATCAGGACTCTCAGATTAGACTAAGCAGTCTTGAATGAGTTTCCTACAGCCACTTTACCATGCATGGAAATGACCTTCTAAAAACCAGACCTTATTCCTTAATCCCAGTAGGCTGAGGCACAAGCATCCCAAGCCTCCTAGAGGCCGAGGCACAAGCATCACAAGTTCGAGCCTGGTCTGGGCACCTCTGTGACTTAGGGAGATTGAAAATAAATAAATAAAAATTTAAAAGGGCTGGGGCCATAGCTCAGTGGTAGAAAGCCCCTGGGTCTGACCTCTAATATGGTAAAACAAACTCATTAACCAGTAAGCTCCAAAGAGCATTTCAAGGACTATCCAACTCAATGTTGGCTCCATAAACCACGTTCATGTGATGCTCTTACGGCTGCTGAGTAAAAAACATGATTTTTCTCAAAGGGTCAATTCTCTTAGTTTTTAATGATACCTTCTATTTGTCATGATTGTTTTTTTCCTACCTTGCATTTATCTAGACAAGCTAGAACTAGAAAATTCTAAAAGCAAAGCTATACAAAACACATCAAGTTTCTAAACCAGGGAAAATGTGTTTCATATGTAAACGATCCACCCAGAAACCTTTGGAAACATCTATCCTAAGACTAAAAATAGATCCTATTAGATAAAAAACACTAGTGCTTACCTGAATATGAACTGCAATTTAACACCCCTCCCAAGAGTCTCATTATTTTTGCCTACACTGGCCTTACAATCCTGGCCCAAATGATCCCCCTGCCTCAGCCTCCCAAGCAATTTGGGACTACATACAGGTGAATGCCACCATATCTAGCCCTAAATAAAATCATATAAATGTATATATACTCAAATAAAATGAAAGTGAAAATCATCACATGATTTCTACTTGTCAATTGATTTGTAATATAAAAAATACTTCCACATTTACAAAGAGAATCCGTCAGGTTCACTGAAAAATCAACAAAAGCCACCTGACATGGTACTTCCTTGGGATTAAACTTTAAATCTACCACAGCAATACTACAGATAAATACAAAAAGCAAGAAAATGAATTTGGGGTTGGGGGGATCTAGCTCAATGGAAGAATGCTAGCCTACTATGCATGGGGCCCCAAGTATGATCTCTCCCCAAAAACGTAAGCCTCATAAATATACCAAATCAACGTTGTTTCTTCCATTTTCCATCATGCTGCCTACCCGTCAGCTTCAATTTTATCTTCAAAACAGACATCTCCAAGTCACAACTCCATTGTCAATTATCATAATTTTGCTCCTAGATCCACTAATAACCCCACAGCACACCACCTCTTCAAACTACTTCCTGCCAAAGAGCCGGCTACTTTAAACAAAATCCAATTTCCTCACCTTGACCATAACCTCCAGACTCTTCTCATAGGACCCCCTTTCTCAAGTCCTTCCCCTCTTCTCAGCCCTACCCCTCTTAGGTCCTAGCTTCACGCTTTCTTGGATGACACTACATCAGGCAGGTCACTTCTGCTATATTCTCTCAGCCTAGGTTTAGTCCCTTCACAGTATGCATTCATCTTGTGCTTAACTGTTTCCTCTGTGAAAATTTAAATTCCATGGTGATGAAAGTACATCTGTCACCTATCTTTCCCAGCACCCACACTGGCATATAATCCTCTTATAAATATGTGAGAATTAAAAATTAAGAAACCTTTCAGGGGCTAGGGGAAAATGCTATAATTATGAATTTCAGCAAAGGAAAATAAATTTTAAAATAAACTATTGCCAGCAACAACAAAAAAAAGGAAAACAAAAACAAAAACAAAACTATTGTCTAGGGGAAATAAAACCCTGGTTTTAAAATCCTAGTTCTAACACCTGAAAAGTTAAACCATTTAGTTTATCTCATTTGGGATATGAAAAAGTATTATATGAGCTGGGTACAGTGGTGCAAGTTTCTAATCCCAGTACTGGAGGCCAAGGCAGGAGAACTGCACTTGGGAGATCACGCTGAACTCCACAAGGAGATCCTGTCTCTTAAAAAAAAAAAAAACCGGGGCGGGGGGGGATATTAAATTAAATTCTCTATTTGCCAAGGCTTGAATACCACCAGCTTTTTCTTTTTTGTGTAGTACTAGGATTGAACCCAAGTATCAGTGAACTTTGAGTGATGAGGTATGCTCAAAATGTATGGTGAATGTTGAAATTTCAAAAAAATTACAGTAAAAGACACATTTGTTATTAATCTCCCTCCAAATAGCTCCCTCTCCCACTTCCAACACATTTATCCCATTGTTCTTGCTGCTTTCTGAAGCAGCTCTGAGTTTAGTTGTGCTGTCAAGGCTATCCTGATGCCTGAACTGATTCAAAACATTTACCTTTCATAGTCATTTTGACTTTGAGGAAGAGCTGGAAGTCCCACCGTGACAGATCCAGTGAATAAGGTGGATGAGGACATGCCATGTTTTTATGTCTTACCATTGGATGGCACTCAGCAGCAGCATTCACCATCCTCGGAAAGACACACAGGACTTCCAGAAGTGCTTCACACCGTGGAATTAAGTATGTATTTTGGAAGCAAAGCAGAGTATTTTGAGGGGGATTAAAGGCAATGTGCCCTTTATTGTAATATTTTAAAAAATTTAAACCTTCATTGTGTATTCTGATCACTCCTTGTACATCTTTTTAAAATTTTATTCTGAGATCGTCTCCCTAAATTGCCCAGGCTGGCACTTTTGATCTTCCTGCCTTAGCTTCCCAAGTAAATGGAATTACATGTATTACATGTAGCTGGAATTACAGCTTCATGAGTAACAGGAATTACATGTGGTGATGGCATGCACCATCACCACACCCACTGATCATTAGCTTTCTACATGTCAAACTTGATCCAGGAATTTCAGGCTTTGAAATGACATATCAAAAGATTCAGTATATGCTAGGCATGGTGGCACGTACCTGTAATCCCAGCACTTGGGAGGCTAAGGCGGGTGGATCAGCCTGGGTGAGACTAGCCTGGGCTACACAGCAGTTCAAGGCCAGTATGAATTAAAAAAAAAAAAAAAAATTTGGTATAGCCCAGTATGGTGGCATACGCCTGTTATCCCAGCTGCTCCAGAGGCTGAGACCAGAGGGTTGCAAATTTGAGCCCAACCCAGGCAACTTAGCAAAACTCTGACTCTGAAATTTAAAAGTAAAAGGACTGGAGATGTAGCTCAGCATTCCCTGGGTTAAATCCCCAGAACGACGAGAACAACAAAGACTCAGTATAACAAAGTAAATCGAGTTAGGATCCAATTCAACTAGCATTGTGATCCTCTTGGGAGATGTGAGGGAAAATGAAAAATAGCAACATGTCTGGGGCAGAGGACACAGACCTGAGGACAAATAAAATGAAAGCTAAATGTGAGGGGAAGGGTCTGAACCCCACTCTCCTTTTTGGAGACGGAGGTCTTGCTATGTAGTTCAGGCTGGCCTTGAACTCACTATGTAGCCCAGGTGGCCTTGAATTCTCAGTGATCCTCCTGCCATAGCCTCCTCCTAAGTGCTGGGATTACAGTCATGCACGACCATGCCCGGCCAGCACTACCCTACTAATGTATTTGTGAGAGGGACTACCAACAAGAAATAGGACTTCAATAGGTGGAGACACAAGCAAAGATGATAAATACATGAGGGTGGCTACCAAAATAGCCGACAGCCTAGTAAAGGAACACTGAAGGAAGGAGAAGAGACAAAGACAGTTATGTGGTATCTTAGAAGACACATGTATGGATAATCTGGATTTTGTGGATAGTGGGAAGCTACTGCATATTCCTTTTTCCTTCCTCTAGAAGGGGAATCAAGCCATTGATTCACTTTTTCAAACAGTGGTACTAAAATAGCTTTCACTTGAATGTAAGCACATGTCTTGCACACAGGCTTAATAAAAGCCTGAAATTAATTACATAATTCACTTTCACAAATTAGAGGAGTAATTTAGTTAAACATATTACCAATCTCATTACAGTGGCTTCTAATTTTCTCCAACCTGGAATTACACTGTGTTCAAAGTTGACCGCACCTACCAGCAGCTAAGGCCTGCGAATTTCACCAATTAAATTTTTAAGTGTTCTAGTATTTGATTATTCGATTTATAATCACTTCTTTTCCCTTTTAAAAGTCCACTTAGCTCAGCAGTCAATCTTAGAGTCATTGTACTGTCATGGCTTTATTGTTTCTCTATCTCTGTTTCACAGAAGCAACTCTTACATTTCCAGTAGGTGTCCTTGATTACGGTAGTTTTTATTTTTATTTTTTTGTGGAGCTGGGAATAGAACCCAGGGCCTTGGGCATACTAGCTAGGCTAGCATTCTACTGCTGAGTTACACCTCCCACCCTAGCTTTTACTATTTAAAACTCAAAGTAAAATCTCATTAGCAAATCTGTAAAGTCAGAAACCTCTCACCTTGATAAGTCTACATCAGCACTTATTAACTAGATATTTTAAGAAAGAAACCAAGCAGTAAAATACCTTTTATTTGAGAAATTCTAGGCCAGGGATGTAGCTCAGTGGCAGAATGACTGCCTAGCATTTGCTAGGCCTTTCAAATATAAGTAATTTTGGTTCCCTAGTACCACAAAAACAAGTAATTAAAAAAAATTCAAGGCTATCTTTCAGCTCATATTAGGTGTAAATAAAAAAAATTGTGAGAATACTCACTAAGGGAAAGCAAATAAAATAATGTATATTTCTTGGGAAAGAATGCTTGATGATCAGTGTCACCTGGGATTCGTAATTTTAAAATTTTATATTAAGCCTAATAATACTTTAAGCTTAATATAAAATATATATCTGAAAACGGACTAGTATAAAACTACAGTTAAGGGCCACTGTGCCTTGGTGATTAAGCAACTTTATCTGTACCATTTTAATGGTGCACCGGGGGGGGGATACAAATTTTCCTGAAAATGTCCTAGCTGAAATCAATACATCTTTTTCTTTGTAATGAATATACAGTTAAAGAAATGAAAGGTATCTAGCCGGTTAAAACTTGCCATCAGAATATTAATTCTGTAAATAATTTCGGTATTTCAGCTAAAGGTTTTTGTTTCCAAACGCTACACCATTTTCATTTGGCAACTGTTCCAAAACTGCAGTCCAAGTAGTTCTTAACCCGCAGTTGAGAGCTGCAGAAGAACCAAGAACCTCGAACAGTGGGTACGTGAATTTTCGGGGGTGGTGGGAGGAGACATGCCATTGCTATCTTCAGAGTCTCAAGCAAGTCTAATGATCCAAAAATGGGTTATTTAAAACACAAAACAAGGGGGGCTGGGGATTTAGCTCAGTGATTAGAGTGCTTGCCTTGCAAGCACAAGGGCCTGAGTTCAATCCCCGGCACCACCAAAAAAAAAAATAAATAAATAAAACACAAAACAAGAACCCCAACAACAAATCCCTACATTAGTACTGTGGTCTGCTAAACTGACAAAAGAGAAAAAAAAAAAGGGTGCATTTGAACTATGTAACCACCGTAAAACAGGCTTAAACGGGATCCTCTCATTCAGTGACCCAGATCCTGACATTAACCATCCCTTAGGAATGACTTCTGTTTCAAATCCAGGGAAATGGTTCATTCCACACTCCGACCCCCTCTTCCATCGACCCCATCCATTCTTGACCCTCCTCCGCGGTCAGGTGGGTTGCGCGCCAAAGAAGGGCAAGAGCTCGCGTACCTGGGCGCTGGCTCGATTAGGGTGGTGGTGTCCAGGTAGTGGATCTTGTAGAACTCCAGCAAGGCCGGCAAATGGTCAAATTCCTGGTCCCCGATCTTAAAACGGCGGTTGGGCAGGGAGTTGATGATGTAGTGGGAGACTCGCGAGTTCTCAGACACAGACAACACATAGTCCCCGGGGCAGGTGGAGGAGTCACGGACCAGGAACATGCCATGGCGCTGGCCTTGGAGCCGGGTCTGCGCCTCCTGGCGAGACACTGGCCCCATATACCAGGCGGAACGGTCCGAGGAGTCGAACCTGGCGGAGGACATGGTATCGGGTCCGGGCGGGGGCTGCTCTCGCCTGTTCTGGAAGCCTTGGCGGGGCAGACTGCTTTGGGGCTGTGAAAGGGCCTCCAGGCAAACCTCGAGGCGCGTTTAGATGGACCGACCAACACCTTCCTCTCGGCTCCGGGCCCGCAGCATCCTCCGCTGCTGCCCGCCTGCTCCGGGCTGCCTCACGGAGACAGCCGGCCCAGGAGAGTCCAGGGGTCTCAGCGGAAGAAGCAGACCCGCACCCGGAGGCCGCCCGGGGGATCTTAGGCTGCCTGGCGTACCGGGTTAGCTCCAGTGACTCTTGGCCTGGAAAGTGTCGGCTCCACAGCCCCACGACTCTGCACTGATCCCCGCTGTCAAACGAAGGTCCGACCTCTAAGAAGCGTCGCGCCTTCGAAGCGGTTTTAGCCGGCCGGTTCCCAATAGCCACAGCAACAAAATGGCGGACGCGGGACAAGCTGCCGGCCACCTCCCCCTCTGCTCAGCGCTCTCCGTCTGCGCACGCGCGGAGCCCGGGCTCCCGGCGGTCGCCGGGATCCTCCCCGTGACGTTAGTCCTCGCAGCCAATCAGGAGAGTGATCGCGACGACCTGGGCGTGCGCCGCTCGCGCCTGCTCCCGCGTTCCGGGAGGAGGTTAAGAAGGTGGTGGCAGTGGGCACTCCCTTCCTGGGCCACATTGCGCCACCGGGGGCGCTGCCGGCGCCGGGTCTCTCAGTGCTGGCAGGAAAACAGCTGGGGCCGAGAGGGAGCGTCGTTTCAAAAACCTGCTTTGGGGAACAAAGCCTAAAGTGCAAGCTGAACCGCTGGCCAGGGAGGCGTGGCTCTGAGGTGACCTGGTTGGCCGAGGGAGACCGAAGGGCGGACAGGCTCCACTGGGCCAAAGTGGCTCAGGAAGGGGGTGACCCTGGGGGCTGAGGTGACCATCAGATAGGTTACTGAAGACGCATGTTCCAGCTGACCTAATAGGCCAACGGACCCTTGGATAGCTAGGTGACCCGAGGGGCAGGTAAAGATTGGTGTAAGAGTAAATGGTATAAGGACGTCTATAGCCTGGGATAATCTGACCAATTTGGGTGCTGAATTGCTGCTGTAAAATGCAAACGCTTCTCTCTCGGGTGTGGAATTTGTCCTGCTACCGATTCTGCCTGCTTCTCCCAGTTAATTTCCTCCACTCCACCTTGCTTATCCAGCTCCGTCAGCCCTTCTAGCATATTTTTTCCTTCCTCCCCTCACTAGAACGTGAATTTTAAGAAAGTGGGATTTTGTCTCTTTTTCACCTTTGTCTTGTGTGCCTTGCTCAATGGATGCCCCTGCATGGACACTTAAATATTTGTTGAATGAATGGCTACGGGGAAAAATCAGGACACTGGCCCCTGATTATTGGTAATAACGTGCCCGAATTGGATACACAAGAAAGCATGTCCCAGGAGGGATAAAGACGCGAGAAAGAAATTATACTTAGATCTCTCTGCCAATAGAATTTCATTTTGGCCTTTTATATCCCCTGGGCTCAACAAATCCTAGATGGTAAGGTGATAAGTGATATCCATCCTACAGCAAGCTAAAAGGGAAATGTGAAGGTCTAGTGTCGTTCTGTAACTCAGCATAACCATGTTTTCACCTTTCCCAGAGATGCTCTTAGTCTCAGGTGCAATTTGAATAGCACAGAATTTGAAACTCACTGCTGAGTTCAAATCCTGGCTCACTTAGTTGACTAGCTGGGTGACCTTGGGCTAGTTAATTATTCTGTGGCTCATCTTGAGGATAGTAACAGCATTTACCTCCGAAGTAGATATAAATGTATTAAACAAACTAATACATATAAAGCGCTTGGTATAGTGCCTGTCACATGCTAAGTGATGTTATAAAAGTTTTCCATTATTATTATTCATGCTTACTGTCAAGCTGAGCCTTTAACTCTCTGGTCTAAAAGTGTGAGTAGATCTCTCTGAGAGTGGATAAGAGCGGGGAGAAAAATTTCCCCTTGATTTTCCAGCTTTTTTTCACTGCTAGATTAAGCATTTCATCCTCACCACTCCTTGCCCAGCTTTCTTGATCTTGCTTCTACCCTTGCTTTGGCTAGGACTAAGATTTTGACAGTTGTCTATGATCTGCATGGAAATTATCATTCTCCTTGATGTACCTGGCATATATGTTTATAAAATCTTCTTTCTGGAAAACCACCCCCCATTTTTTGTTTTTTGTTTTTAGCTCTTGTAACACTAAATCGTTTTCTTATACCTCTCCAAATACACCTCATTCTGTATAGCACTTACATCTCCAGGCTAATAATCATTATGAACAGTTTAAGGGTTGCCTCTGGTGACTCAAAACACATACAATAGGCTGGGTATGGTGGCACATGTCTGTAATCCCAGCACTTGGGAGGCTGAGGCAGGAGGATCGTTGGGAATTTGAGGCCACCCTGCTCTATGTAGTGAGTTCAAGGCTAGTCTGGACTACATAGCAAGACCCTGTCTCAAAAAAATATATATATATGTGTGTGTGTGTGTGTGTGTGTGTGTGTATGTTCTAAAAGTACAATTAAAAACTGACCACAGCCTGTGATTATTAGGTAAACACTGTAGTCACAGCCTAAATTATTTCTTCTTATTTGGGGAGCAGACTGTAGTACTATTTTTTGTATTTCCAGTGCCTACCACAGTGCCCAGCACATAGTACTTACTTAATAAATGGGTTTTGAATGTAGGTGGAGGGGCTGAGGATTTAGCTCAGTGGTAGAGCACTTGTCTAGCAAGTGCAAGGCCTTGAGTTTGATCCCCAGCACCACCACCCCCCCAAAAAAGAAAAAAAATGAATGTAGGTAGCTAAAATGGGAAGAAGAAAGATTAAAATGAAAATTTAGCTTAGCAAAGGTAAAGCAAGGTGGTAGGGTGACTCTGTTTTTAGTTAACATATATTTAATTAGACTCAGTGGTAGGGTGACTATAACTGTTTTTAGTTAACATATATATTTTTAAAAAATAGCTGGGCATGGTGGTTCATGCCTGTAATCCCTGCAATCCCAGCAGGAAGATTGCTATGAGTTGGAGGGCAGCCTGGGCTACAAACTGAGTTCAAAGCTAGTCTGAACTGTATAGTGAGACCCTGTCTCAAAAAACAAATAAATAATAAAAATATATTTGGAACTAAAGTTTATTAGCTCCATAGTTCCCTTTCTGCTTAATTTTCCATTTGGATTAAATTTTACATTTCACCTCCCCCTTTTTGGTCATCAATAGCATCACTCTCTTTCTAATTCATAAGCTGAAAACTTCAGTCATTTTTCACTTAACTGAAGAACTCAATACTAATACCTAATTGACATGGTGCTTTTCAACTCAAAAAACTTCAGAGAATCCACTGTTTTATTTAATCTGACCAAAGTCTCATGAAATACCACTTTTAGGTAATCCAGAGGCTCAGACATTTTAAGTAGTTTCGGGTTATATAATGTGCAAGAGGCAATTCTGGCAGTTTTAAACTAGGTCTTTTGATTTGAGGTCAAAGTCCCATATTTCACTCTGGCAACTGCCTGTGATTTAGACCATTTTCTGTTTTGCACACAGAGAGTCTGAGGTCTTTCAGAGTGACTTTTTTTAGGTGGGCATGATGGCACATGTCTGCATTCTCAGTACTGTAGGAGACTGAGGCAGGATGATCAAAAGTTCAAGCCCACCCTGGGCAATTTAGTGATTTCGGGAGACCCTGTCTCAAAATTTTTTAAAAAAACTTTTTCTGGGGGCTGAGGATTTAGCTCAGTGGTAGAGTGCTTGTCTAGCAAGCGCAAGGCCCTGAGTTCGATCCCCAGCACCAAAAAAAAAAAAATTGTTTTTTTTTGTTTTTTTTTGTGGTAGGATCTCACTTTGTAGTTCAGGCTGGCTTGAATTTACTATGTAGCCCAGGATGGCCTCAAACTTGCGGTGATCCTCCTACTTTAGCCTCCCCAGTGCTGGGATTACAGGTGTGTGCTACCACACCCAGTTTAAACATTTTTAAAAATTAAAAAGAAAAGAATAGTTTCAAATGGTGGTGCATAACTGTAATCTCAGCAGTCCAGGAGGCTAAAACAGGAGAATTGCAAATTTGAGCCCAGCCTGGGCAATTTAGCAATTTAAATGAGACCCTATCTCAAAATAAAAAGGGCTGGGGATGTAGTGTGAAGGCTCTGGTTCAATCCACACTGCAATAAATAAGTAGGTTGGGGATGTAGCTCAGTGTAAGGTAGACCCTAGGTTCAATAATCAGTACTGCCAAAAAAAAGAGGAAAACTGAGGTACTTCAAAGTAAATTTTTTAGCTGGGTATGGTGGTACATAGCTACATTCCCAACACAAAGAAAGTAACTTTGGAGCGTGCTGAAAATTGAACCCAGGACCTTGCACAAGCTAAGCATACTCTGCACCACTGACATATGCCCTTGGTTCCCTTCAAAGTAAAATTTAGTCCCAGAAGGGAGTATTAATCTTTTTTGGGGGGCAGGGGTAGGTAGTATTAGTCTCGAAATAGGATGGCTGGATTTCAGATGGCAGTTGACATAGATTTCAGATGATACCACACCATTCTGCTGCCAAAATGCCTATTTCTCTCTTTAAGATTTCTTAGAGATGGACTAAAATACCTCTCTGGAATAGTACAGAGGGGAATAGGATATAGAGTAAACAAGAATGGTCATGTATTGATATTGTTAAAGCTGGGTGACGTGTGTGTATGTGGTGTTAATTGTATTCTATTTTTTTAATACTCTATGCTTGGAATTTTTTATAATAAAAATTTTAAATAATTCTCTACAGGTCATGCTGGTACATGCTGGTTTTTTTAAAAATGTTAAAAAATTTTATTAGTGTATGTTTGCATACATGCAGTTTACAATCATACTACAGCTAGTTTCTTTTTTTAAAAAAAAATCTTCTTCTTCCCTCCCCTGGTATGGGGTGTTAATCCCAACACTCTGTGAGGCTGAGGCAGGAGGATCACCAGTTCAAGCCCAACCAGTGCAGAGTTCCTGGGTTCAATCCCCCATACCACAAAAAACCAGAAACCTTTTATAATATTTTAGCACACATGAGACAAGCTTAAAAAATTTTTTCCTCCAAAACATGTACCTAAATACTAAGAGACAACAAAATGGAAATGAGTGGACATACAAGCATGGAAGCATAACAGAAGGGCTGGAACATACAGTCTTATGATTCTATCTTACTTTGCTTATTCCCAGGTTTTCCAGGTGTTATTATACTTAGATTCCTGTTTTCTAAAATAATAGTCTAGGGCCTGGGGATTTAGCCCAGTGGTTACAGTGCTTGCCGAGCAAGCACAAGGCCCTGAGTTCGATCCTCAGCACCAAAAAAAAAAAAAAAGAAAAAATAAAATAATAGTTAGACTCAAAAAATCAAAAAAATGTTTTGAGCAACTTGTCTCACAGGGATTCTTTATTTCCCCGCCCTGATGCTGCCTCTACAGAGGCTACAACTTCAGAACCTGTTATTGATGATGACTTCTCCCTACCTGGGCAGGCCCAATCCTTTGGGCAACAGTTAAGGCCTGGCAGTCTTCCTAGATCACTTTCTTACTGAAGACACAGAGAATGAACTTCTGTCCCTTCTTCTGCCCTTGATTCCTTTTCAGCAGTGATGCTAAGAATAGAAGAGGTGTAACAATGTAGATGTGGAATTACATGATATATTTATTTCAGTGAATTGATAAGATCAGCAGTCCTCATATGCTCTCTACAGAAAGATTTAGTTGACCTGTTCCATTTCTATTGCATTTACTAACTTGATTCCATGATGTTTTTGTGTGTTTCTATGCAATAAATTTTCCCTCTCATCTGCTCTTCTCAGTCATTATTCTCCCATGTTTTGAATAATTTTTTTCAATGCTGGGAATTGAAGCCAGAACCTTATACACGATAGGCAAACGTTCTGCCACTGAGACATCCTCAAAACTTTGCATATTCTTCTGAGTTTATCTCCATAAAACACAAAAGCAGTTCATTGATGCTTTTTTCCATTCTATTACTTTGCTGCTATAATACTTATGAAATAATATTCATATCCTAATTATAATTGTGTGTACGTTGCTAGGGATTGAACCTAGGGCCTTATTCATACTAGGCAGTTGTTTTACCATTGTGCTTCTCCCCACCCCCAATTATAATTTTCCATACTAAACTATCAGTTTAATAATTACTTCTGAGTTGGGTGTATCTCAGTGGTTGGAGCCCTTGCCTACCATATGCAAGGCCTTAGGTCCCACATCTCTAGCACCCCTTTACTCTCCCAAAGTCACTTCTTTTTCTTCTTTGTTGTTTTTTTTTTTTTTGAGACAGGGTCTCATTATGTATTTTGGGCTTGCCTTGAACTCATATGTAATCCAGGCTACCTTTGAACATGTACAAGTATACACTACAATGCCTGGCCAACATAGGGTGCTGTCTCTGACTTAGACTTAGCTGCCATATCCAGAAGCTGTTTTGACCACTGTAAAAAGCATTTGGCCTTTCGTCTAAATGATTGATTGATTGATTGATTGATTATTTTGTGTAGTACTGGGAATTGAACCCAAGGCCTTCACACAAAATTACATCCCTAGCCCTTTTCATTTTTTGAGACAGGGTCCTGCTAAGTCACTGCCGAGTTGCCCAGGCTGGGCTTGAACTTGTGATTCTCCTGCCTCAGTATCCCAGAGTGCTGGGATTACAGGTGTATGCTACCACTCTAAACTGACTTTCATACATATATATGAGCAAATAAAGTTCACTGTTAGACTTTTAGTTCAGTGACACAATATAGATTGAAATACGTTTTGCAGATTAGTTCCAGATGAATAATGAATAACTGTAGACACTAAATACTTTATATTTTCTAGAACTTTATAAATTAGTTCAACTTTTTTCTACTTCAGGTATCTTTATCCACCAGTTGTGACACATCTTACTTAGCAGATTCCTCTTCAGTTTGTATTGAATTAGTTGTTTTTTTCAACTTCTCTAGAAATAGTCTTGCAGGTATGTGGCGCACAACTGTAATCCCAGCACTCTGGGAGGCTGAGGCAAGAGATTTGCAAATTTGAGCCCAGCCTGGGCAATTTATTGAGACACTATCTCAAAATTAAAAAAAAAAAATAGGTGGCTTGCAAGCAGAAGGCCCTAAATTTGATCCCCAGCACCAAAAAACCAAAAAAGCAGGGGGTGGGGGCCCACAGGCATTGGTGGCATACACCTGTAATCCTACCACTCAGGAGGTTAAAGTGGCACACACCTGTAATCCTCAATCCTGTAATCCTGTAATCCTCACACACCTGTAATCCTCAAACCTGTAATCCTGTAATCCTCAACCTCAGTAGGTTGAGGCAGGTGGATCACCCTGAATTCAAGGCCAGCCTGAACTGCATAGCAAGACCCTATCTCAAAAAACAAAAAAATAAAAAGGAGTGGTGATGTAGCTCAGTGAGAAGGCTCTGGGTTCAGTTCCCAGTATATTAAAAAAAAGAAAGAAAGAAAAAAGAAAATTTGCCTATAGATATTCCAAGAGTTGAGGGTATAGCTCAGTGGTGAGTGCTTATCTCACACATAAGTGAGACCCAGGTGGAAAAGCCAAATACTATGAAAAAAGGAAAACAAAACAAAAAAGTGCATCACTGTAGTTGTTCCATGCAGACTACACAGACAGGCTTATTCTTCAGTGAATTCATGCTTTATATTGACTCCTGAAATAATAGTTGCTAAGCAGTATTGGTAACATCTTTCAATTCGTTGGTAAACAAGGAAAATCACTGAAAATCATTTGTCTTTTTGTCTTTTTTTTTTTTTAAGTCCTGGGGATTGAATCCCTTTTATTTTATTTTATTTTTTACTCTGATAAAGAGTCTAAATTGCTAAATTGCCCAGGCTGGACTTGAGCTTGCAATCCTCCTCCTCGGTCTTCCAGAGTACTAGGATTACTCTGTGTGTGCCATCATGCCTGCTATTTGTTTTGTTTTTTAATCAACTATTTATAGTCTTCCCTGTGTCCTCAGTCTTATAGAACTGTTTGCACTAAAAGGCTAATAATCTGAAAAGTGTTTTCTCTGGACATTTTTCTTCTGCAACTACAATTGAACAGAATTTATTGAACACCACCGGTAAGCAGCTTTCTTGTATGGCTAAAAAACTGCTTAAAAACTTGCTTTATAACTTCATTTTCCTTTTTTTGTTTTTGTGCAGAAATTCTGATGAGTTACTCTATTTGAATTTTCTAAAATTTTATTGTTGCTTTCCCATAAGTCGGGAATACTTTGCTGACTGCCTCTCTTAGTTGATGAATGTTGTATTTTTTTTTTGCATTGTATTCTTTTTAGCACAGATACAGTGCCATTACATAATAAACATAGTGTCATGCCACCTTATTCAGCAACAAAATAATTGACATTTCACTTTCGTCTTACTGTTCTTAAAATTTTTTGTGGTGCTGGGCATTGAACTTGGGGCTTTGTGCTTGCTAGTCAGGCACTCTACCCCTTGAGCTAAATCCCCAACCCCTTACTTTGGTTTAAAGTGTGACATTGCCAGCATGGTGGTGCAGGCCTGCAATCCCAGAACTTGGGCGACTGAAGCAGGATTGCCATAAATTCAAGGTCACTTGGACTACATAGCAAGACCCAGTCTCAAAAAAGAATAAAAACCGAATAAAAACCAGAAAAAAAAATAGCCATAACACATTCTTTGGGGGCTGAGGATTTAGCTCAGTGGTTAGAGTGCTTCCCTCACAAGCACAAGGCCCTGAGTTCGATCCCCAGCACCGGGGGGGGGGGAGCCAAAAAAGAATAAAAAAATGTGTGACATTCATTTTGGGTGTAATGATGTCTGCCTGTACTCCCAGATACTTGGCAGGCTAAGAGAAGAATCACTTGAGCCTGTATTTAAGGCCAGCCTGGGCAACACAGTAATACCCAGTCTCAAAGGTAAATAAAGGGGTTTGGGGATTTAGGTTTTAGTTCAGTGGTAGATCACTTGCTTAGCAAGTGCAAGACCCTGAGTTTGATCCCCAGCACCCCCCGCCCAAAGACAAGTAAATTAAAAACTTTTTTTAAATGACTTTCAAGCCAGGCGTTGTGGTACCCTCCTGTGATCCTACTGAGGAGGGCAAGGCAAGAAGATTGCCATGTTTGGGGCCATCCTGGACTTTATAACAGACCTTATGTAAAAAACAAAACAAAAAAGTGACTTCCAGCTAAGTATGGTGTTGCATGCCTATACATGATGTAATTCCAGTTACTTGGGAGTCTGAGGCAGGAGAACTGCATGTTCAAGCCCAGCCTAGGCAATTTAGACTTGGACTCAAAGAATGAAAAAGACTGAGGATGTAACTCATTGGTAGAGCGCCCCTGAGTTTGTTCTCCATACCACAAAAATAGATAATAACTAAAGTGCTTGCCTGCTTTTTTCTTTTTTCTTTTCTTCCTTTCTCTATCCTTTTCTTTTCTTTTCTTTCAAGACAGAGTCTCACTATGTAGTTTGGCTGGCCTTGAACTCACTCTGTAGCTCAGACTGGCCTTGAACTCACAGCAATCTTCCTGCCTCTGCTTCCCAAGTACTGGGATTACAGGCATGCACTGCCACACCCAGAAAACTAAATTAACTTTCAAAGTTCACTTTTATTTTTTGATATGACAAATGTACACCAGCAGTTGGAAAAATAATATGAAACTCTGTAGTAAAGCAACATGTGCCTTTTTTTTTCTTGGTAGTACTGGAGATTGAACTCAGCCTTAGACATGCTAGGGACACACACTACTACTGAGCTACACCCCCAGCACATGTGGCATTTGAAATGCTGTTATAACTGCCTCACTATGACTTTTTTTTGTGTGCTGGGGATCTAACTCAGGGCCTTGTGCTTGCAAGGCAAGTACTCTAACCACTGACCTAAATCCCCAGCTGTCACTAAGACTTGTATTGGACCAAATAGCAGCACAAAGGAGTGAGTGCCCCATATAGTTTTCACTGTAAAAGTAAGGTGGCCATATGTGACTTTATCCCAGTGGATGTAGATGTAGCTTTATTTCAATTAACTTTATGGTCCTTGAAATTTGAATTTTACATAATCACATACTGTGAAATGGTTGTCTTTTGATTTTTTCAACAATAACAAGCCACTTGAAAAGTTGATGGGCTAGAGTGAGGCCATAGTCATTGTTTGCCAATTTCAGACCAAAAAGCTTCCATTTTGAATGTGTGCCTTTTGTGATACTCCCAGTATGCCTACCACAACTTTTTTTTTTTTCCCCAATACCAGGAATTAAATCCAGGGCCTTTGCACTGAGGTACATCCCCAGTGCTTTTTATGTTTTATTTTGAGACAGAGCCTTACTAAATCATTAAGTCACCCAGGCTGTGTTCAAATTTGCCATCCTCCTACCTTAGCCTCTGGCATACCACAATTTCTGATAGACATCTTCCTTGAAAAAGGGTCCTGATTATAATCATACACCCGTGATAAATAAATTCGGTTTTGGCTTGCATGTTACTCCATCTCTGATCCCATTCTCTGCTTCATAGTAGTCGCTCCTGTCTTAGTTGCTTTTCTCATCACTTGGACTCATTACTTGACATAACTTAAAGGAGGAGAGGGTTATTTTGGCTCACATTTTAGAAGTTTCAGTTCTTGCATGGTCTGCAGCACGGTGGAAAGGCCCGGGAAGGGGAGAGTATCTCATGTAGTGGCAGCCAGGAAATAGAGTCAAAGGAGTAACTGAGAAGGAATCTGCGCCCTTCCAAGTCATGCCTCCCATGACCCACCTCTTAGCACCAGGCCCTACCTCCTAACATCACCTTTAGCTATGGTGCCACCATGGTTCAATCACCCACCTTTGAGTGCATAAGGCTTTATTGGGGGCATCCAGCTATAAACCATAACAACCCTAGATGGCCTAGCGCCTGATCCATGGTAACATCCCACAGCACTATCAACATCTATTCCCACACAGAGCTCCCTTATCTAGTGGTCGTATTCCACCCATAATGGGTGACTTGATCATCAGGATTAGGTTCTAGAACAGAGAAAAGGCCAAATACTACCACTCCACAACACAAAAACTATCTGATCCCTCGTCTCACTGAAGACAGGTCTAAAGAAGTGATTCTGAATGCTGCCCTGAACATTTGTTTACCTGGGCAGCATTAAAAAGGGTTGAGGGGCCAGGTGTGGTGGCACATGCCTGTAACCCCAGCACTCAGAAGACTGAGCAGGAGGATTTTGAGTGTGAGGCCACACTGGACTTTAATAAAATCCTGTTTTTCTTTTTTTTTTTTAAATGTCTGTTTTTCCCAGCCTCATCAACAGTGTGTGTCAGAAAGGCAAACGGTAGAGACTTAATACAGGTTTATTTCTGACGGGCAGGGCAGCGTTCCTCTGAGCCGTGACTCAGAGATCCAGGCAGGTAGAAGTTCTGCCATCCTGAGGCTACACCAAATGGAGCATTTGACTTCCTCCCTCAACAGCTGGGTGCAGAGGCAGAACTAGAGACACTATGATTTAGTAACACCAGCTATTTAAATCTTTCAGAGCAGAAGAAACATGTTAATTCTGCTCACATTTCACGGACCAGAGTGATTCATGTGCTAAGCATAAATTCAGGAGGAGCAGGGAAATGTATTCTCCATATTCTCAGAAGGAGAGGAGAGCCGGGCATGGTAGTGCATGCTTGTAATCCCAGCATTCAGGAGGCTGAGGCAGGAGAATCTCCTTGAACCTGGAGTTCTAGGCCAGCCTGGGCTACATAGTGAGTTCAAGGCCAGCCTGAAATGTATAGTGAGACCCTGTCTCAAAAACAAAATTTAAACAAATGTTCAGAGTAGTTTTATTTTGTATTTTTCTTACTGAGAGTAAAAGTGAACATTTTTTTCTATGTTTGAGCCTATCATTTTTTTCTCCCAGTATTGGGGATTGAACCTAGGGCCTTTGTATTGTGCTACATCCCAGACCTTTTAATCTTTTTTATTGTTAATTTTGAGACAAGTTCTCACTAAATTGATATGTTGATCAAGCTGGGTTCAAATTTGTGATCTCCTGTCTCACCCTCCAGGGTGCTGGGAGGTTGACCACCACATCCATCCTATTTATCAGTGTTATTAAGAGCTTCTAGGGGCTGGGGATTTAGCTCAGTGATTAGAGTGCTTGCCTTGTAAGCACAAGGGCCTGAATTCGATCCCCCGGCACCACCAAAAAAAAAAAAAAAAAAAAAGAGAACTTCTAGTTAATCCTAATGTGAACCAGGCTTGGACCTCCCGGGACCTTCCTACTCAAAGTTTCCATGTGAGAGAAATATTTTTTCCCCTTTGTGATTAGTAGGATGGCAGTGGCTTAACGCAGTGTGAACAACATCTCCCACTTACATCTGAGACTCTCTTTTTATGTAATAGCAGTGGTTCAAATCTCACTGTTAAGTACCTTTTGATCAAAAACCATAGCATTCATGCTATATAACATATGTACCATAATGGGTGGCTGGATGGTGATTGATTGGTTGGTTGACTGAGACAGTGTCAATTGGTTGGTTGATTGAGACTAGCTATGTAGTTCAGGCTGGCCTCAAACTCTTGGTGAATCTCCTCCCTCAGCCTCTTGAGTGCTGGGATTACAGGTGTGTGACAGACATCATGGCTGGCTGGCTGGTCATTCTTTTGATAGAGCCAGAACTATAAATCTTTGCCTAGTAACTATCTTTTGCCTAGGGCTCACTGTTTACTAACAGTCCTGCATCAATACCTGTGATCACCATCTCTTTGTGAAGGGTATGGTAGCTTGGATCTGGGATGTTCCCTGAAGGGCCAAGGCTTAAAGGCATAGTCCTCAGCTTGGTGCTTTTGAGAGGTGGTGGAACTCTTTGGAAGTCATTGGGGACATGACTTTGAAGGGATGGTGGGATACTGCTCCTTTCTTTTTTCTTTCTTTCTTGGTCATGATGTGAAGGGGCTTTCTCTACCATGTATGCCCTACCATGATGTGCTGCCTCACTACAGGCCCAAAAGCAATAGGGCCAGCCAGCCACAAACTGAAACCTCCAAAATTGTCAGCCAAAATAACTTTTTTTTTCAGTACTGGGAATTGAACCATGGCCTTCACACTAAGCAACATCTCCAGATACTCTCCCCCTTTTTCTTTATTCTTCTACCTCAGCATCCCAGAATGCTGAGACTTTGCTCTTTTTTTAGGTTGATTATTTTAGTGAATACAAAAAGGGAAATTATTTTATAACTGACCATTATACTCCCATCTCTAATAGGTTAAAATCTTGTAATGATTTAGAAAGCACACAGATGATTTCACCCTAATATCCACCTTTCCTAAGACTGAAAATCTTAAAAGTTGGTATAAATCATGAATGTATTTTTTTCCACTTGGGCCCCTATTTTTGCATTGTAGTCTCCTATTAGAGCAGTCCCTTTGCATATCTTTCTTTCTGACACTGAGGACTATTTTTGCTTAAACCCCTGGAAAGTGTTGGGGATGTAGCTCAGTAGTAGAGTGTCTAGTATGAAGGAGGCCCTGGGTTTGATCCCTAGAACAAAAAAAAATAAATAAAATCTCAGATTGTGATGGATGCCTGTTACTGCAGCATTTAGGAGGCTGAGGGAGGAGGATTTTTCCAAGCCTGTACTACATATGGTAGTTCAAGGCCAGCCTGAACTATACAGCAAGACCCTGTCTCTTAAAAAAAAAAATCCCAGATTACCTGGGATCCTCCCACTCAATTCAGAGTGCCAAAACTATTTGAAAATAGTCATGACTGGACTGGTGATTTAGCTCACTGGTTTGAGTGCTGGTCTTGCAAGCACAAGGCCCTGAGTTCGATCCCCAGCACAAAAAAAAAAAAAAAAAAAAAAAAAAAAAAAAAAAAAAAAAAAAAAAAAAAAAAAAAAAAAAAAAAAAAAACAAAGAAAAAAAGAAAATAGTCATGACTCAGGTCAGGGCCTAGTCTTCCTGAGATTAGGCAATTAGATCAGTCTATACTTGTAACAACAGAGTGACTCAGTGGTCTTAACAAAAGTTTGCTCACTGTGGATTCATTATACAATCATCTTCACTAGCCAAGGTGCAAAAGCATTAGAAAGCATTAGTATGCTTTTAGGTGGAAACTCCAATTCAAAATAGTTGAAGCAATAGGGCAATGTTATTCCCCATAACACACTATAGCAGTGCTGCTCAAGATGCAGGAGGATGTCCAGGCCGGAGACTGCTTCTGTGGACTTTTTTTTTTTTTTTTTTGGCCCAGTACTAGGAATTGAACTGGGGGCCCAATCCTTTTTATTTTGAGACAGGGTCTTGTTAAATTGCTAAATTGCCCAGGCTGGGCTTGAATTTGTGATCCTCCTGCCTCAGCCTCCCAGAGTGCTGGGATTATAGGCGTGTATCACCAAACCCAGATCCTGTACCCCTTTTTAAAAGCAAAGAATAATCCCTCAGAAACCTTTCTGAGGGTTGAGCATTTAGCTCAGTGGTAGAGCATTTGCCTAGCAAGCACAAGATCCTGAATTCAATCCTCAGCAACAAACAAAAAAACCCAAGAGATGATCCTTCATACACCCACTTCTAAAGCAAGGATAACAGGAGCGGGACCCTGTGTGCTTCACTGAGCCAAATAAAACTGGCTTTGCCAGGGCGATGACACACACCAGTGATCCCAGCTACCTAGGAGGATGGCAAGTTGAAGGCCAGCATTAAAACAAATAAACAAATGACAACTGCAACTTTGCCATCAAAGAGGAAGGAAAAATTATTTTTTGGGTAGGTAGACTATCAAGCAAATGTTGGGGTAAAACTTCCCCTTGCTGGGTTTCAAGAAAAGAGGCTCACTCTCCCTTCCCTCCCCGCCCTTCTCTCTCTCTCTTTCTTTCTTTTGACAAGGTCTCATTATGTAGTCCAGACTGGCCTTGAACTTGCAACAATCCTCCTGCCTCAGTTTCTAGAGTTCTGGGATTACAGACATGTGCCACCATGCCCAGCTCAAAAAAGCCCTTTCTAAGATGCTGAGATAACATTTAGGTGGATAAACTCAGCATACCTGTGTGGACGTTTTTTGGGAGACAGGACTGGGAGTGCCAAGGTGAGACGTGAATATGAGGCAGTCCTGCTTGTTGGTGCTCAGCCTTGTGTGTGTGCTAGGGACCGAACCCATGGCCCTGTGCATTGTAGGCAAGCATTCTACCACTGAGCCACACCCCAGCCCAAAGTGATTTTAATTTGGCTCCTCATAGCCTTCCTATAGAGAGAATAAGCTTTAACATTCTGCTGAGAATTTCACTTCTTTTTTTTTTTTTTTTGGTGCTGGGGGTCGAACTCAGGGCCTTGTGCTTGCTAGGCAAGCGCTCTATCACTGAGCTAAATCCCCAACCTCTGATAATTTCTTTCTTGTAGTAAGGGAGTATTCAAGGCCTCCTCATTTTAAAGTTTCTTGCTATTTCAGTTAGCATCTGCAAGAAAGTAGTCACCTCTGTTCCTGTGGACACAACACCACCATGTTTGGGGCTGTCCACAGAGATTGTGTCATGTGCTGCCAAAGGTGGTTAACTGACTTCCCTAAGAAAGCCTTCTGTCATAACCACAATAGGAGCCAATGGAGGTTTTCAAGTGGTAGAATAATGTGATCAGCATTACCCCATCTCAGAGAATTGAAACTAAACAAATTAAAAAAAAAAGCCAGCCGAGTATAGTGACGTACATCTGTAATCCCAGCACTCAGGAGGCTGAGGCAGGAGGATTGCTACGAGTTCGAAGCCAGCCTGGGCTACGTGGTGAGTTGAACCCAGCCTGAACTACATAGCGAGACTCTGTCTCAGAAATGCCAAAAAAAAAAAAAAAAAAGCCAAACCAATCCACAATATAATTTGATTTAATTTCTAAATGGTCCAGAGGTGCTCTTGGTTTAAAGGTTTGCATCTGAACTCTGGGTGCTGTATCTCTTTAAGGGATGCCTCTCTAGGGTGAGCAATTTCTTTCGTATCTTTAATGGCTTGTTTCACTCCCTGCTCTTAGCCTACTTTTTTTTTTTTTTTTTAAATTCTTAGCCTACTTTCAAGTGAAGTCCTGCCTAGACTTTGGGCTATTCTTTCAGGAAAATTAAAGGTATTAAAAAGCAAAGACCAATGCCAAGTAGGTTTGCTTTCATTCCTCTGATCTGAGCTGCAGTTCTGGTGCCTAGGCTTCTGCCCTCTGACCCTCATTAGGGAACTGGACCCTTGATTTAGACCTGAAGCCAGACTTCTGACTTATTTTATTTCCTTGAATTTGCTAGTTAGCACAGGGGCAGAAAGGTCTGGTCCTTTTGTTGTTATTGTTGTTTTGAAACAGAGTCTCACTATGTAATTCAGGCTGGCCTTGAACTCACTGCAGTCTTCCCACCTCAGCCTCCTGAGTGCTGGGATTACAGGTGCGCATCACTACACCTGGCTGAGAGGTCTGCTCTTGAACTCCAGGCAAACTGCTGGAGCCTCTGTGATCTGTGGCCAAGCAGGCATGAAACTGGTGACTTCAGGTCTAGTTCTACTTTTTAAAATATGTGAAATGTGTTAATTACTGATGTCCTTAGTCTCCCATCTCAACTGGGTTTGCAATAGTCTATTCTTTGACAATTGACCTCTCCTCTCTTCTGCTTCAGCTCCCACCAATTTTAACCTCACAAACACTGTCAGAGGGCAGCTCCTTCCAGCTACGAATTGATTTGTATCTTGAATGGGCTGAACTGTGGCTTCCTAGTACTTCAGAATGAGACATTATTTGGAGAGGTAACCAACTAAAAATGAGGTCATTAACGAGGTCTCACTAAGTTTCTCAGGCTGGCCGTGATTGGTGACTGGACCTTGAACAAGTCACAGTTGGTATCCTTCTAAAAAGGGCACATTTGGACATAGAGATTGAGATGATGCTGTAAAGATACAGGGAGATAGCAGAGCCCGTCCTCTACAGGCCAAGGAGGGAGACCTGGAACAGAACTTTCTCTCTGCTCAGAAGGAACCAACTCGGCTGACATCCAGGCTCCAGAACTGAGAGACAAATTTCTGTTGCAAAATCCACCCAGTTTGTGTACTTCATTACATCAGGCAGCTCCGGGAATCAGTATGTATACCTACTATCTATCTTCACATCATTCTTTGAGGAAAGAATTTTCTCTTTTTGAGTATGTGGCTTATCTTTTCCCTAATCATCTTTCCCCTTTGCCCTTATACAAGGTCCCATCTCCCCCTTTTTTTATTTTTTATTTTTGGTACTGGGGAATGAAACTAGAGCCTTCCAACTGTGCTACATCCCCAGATTCCCCTTCCTTTTATTTATTTATTTTAAAATTTGAAACCAGTTCTTGCTAAGGTGCCCAGACTTGCCTTGAACTTGTGATCCTTCTGCCTCAGCCCCTCAGGTGCTGGAATTATAGGCATGTACCACCATGCCCAGTTCTTTTCTCTCCTGTGATTCTGTTCTCCACCTTCTTCCTAATTGATCACCCTGTCTTTCTCCTTCACAGCCAAGTTTAGGAGAGTAATTGCCTGCTTCTTGCTGTATATTCATTCTGCATCATACCACTCCATGAAACCCTTTGGTGCAGTTTTCTATTATAGTTGAGGATGTTGAGCACCTCTCGTTGGAATTCTGCCTTTGTTTTCTTGTTTTTTATTTTTTATTTTGTTATATTTTGGTGCCGGGGATCGAACTCACAGCTTTGCTCTTGCTAGGCAAGCACTCTAACTACTGAACTAAATCCCCAGCCCTTGTTTATTTTTTTTGCAGTGCTAAAGATTAAGCCTAGTGTTTCATTTATGGTAAGCAAGCACTTTACCACAGAATTATAGGCCCTGCCTGCTTGTTTGTTTTTTGAGATGAGGTCTTGCTATGTTGCCCAGGATGGTCTTGAGCTTAGCATAGCTGGACTACAGGTGTCCTGTTACACATATACCTGGGCAATTTAGCAAGACCCTGTCTCGAAATAAAAAATAATTTTTTAAGAAGAGCTGGGGAGCCAGGTGTAGTGGCACATGCCTGTAATCTCAGCACTTGGGAGGCTGAGGCAGGAGGATGACCCTCAGTTTGAGGCCAGCCTGGGATACATAGTGAGTGCAGGCCTCACTTGAATTACATAGCAAGATCCTGTCTCAAACAAAATAAAACAAAACAGAGCTGGAGATATAGCTGGATGGTAGAGTGCTTGTCTATCATATATGAGGCCTTGGGTTTGATCGGTAGTACTGCAAAAACAAACAAAACAACAAAACAGAATGTCTGTTAACTTCTTTGGCCAGAAACCTGGGTGCTATCATCAAATTCTGCTTCTTCATCATCCCTTATTGCCTAGTCATTAAAGCCTGGAATCCTCCATTCCTCTTCCTGCCCCGTTATTCCTATAGTTTGAGGTCCCTCTTCTGCTCTTGCGTGGACCGTTTCTTAATTTTTCTGAGATGGGGGTCTCATTACGTTGCCTAGGCTAGCCTCAAATTTGCAAACCTCTTGCCTCAGCTTTCTGAGTGGCTGGGACTACAGGCATGTGCTGTAGTGCCTAGGTCTTGCCTGGACAGTTTCCAAAGTCTTCTCTTTAGCCTACTCGAAGGTAGTCCTCATTGGTATAAGGGTAAGTTTTTTAAAAAAACTCACGTATCGGTTTGCTTTCCCACAAAATTGGGACTATATGCAGTAATTAGTTTTGTCCATTCTTCCCCCATAATATTAATCTTTTAAGTATTATCCTATATGCAGTTTGAAAACTTTTCACTATAATAGAGCAATACCTTGCTTCATCATCTCCTCACGTAGGTGGCTTCTAGGGATTTTTATAATTTGCTCTTAAAATCCTTTTAAATTCCAAATCTGGGGGTTGGGGATTTAGCTCAAGTGGCAGAGCATCAGCCTAGCAAGTGTAAGGCCCTGAGTTTGAACCCCAGCACACACACACACACACACACACACACACACACAAAATCTATTAATTAAATTCCAAATCTGATCATGTCACTCTCTTGCTTAGGCTCCATCAGTGCTCTTTTTGTTGGGCTCAGGAGGTCTTTCTTTTTGGGACTTGCTTTTCTCATGTCATTTCCCACTCACAACCCGCTTTGATTTTTTCCTTTATGCTTCATCCTCTGTAATGTCCTGTGCCTCATCTCCCCAGAAAAGTCCACCGTTCATGTTTAAACATTCATCATTCCTGATTTACAGTGATGCCCAAAGATGATATCCCCTAAAACCAGTGTGGCCTCTGGGACATGGGCAGCTAGTCCACTGACAGATAAAAATTTCTAAGATGAGCCGAGCATGGTGACACATACCTGTAATCCCCATACTCTGGGAAGCTGAGAGGAGGAATGCAATTTTGAGCCTAGCCTGGGGCATTTAGAGACTTAAAAGACTGTGTCTCAAAAATAAAATAAAATAATAAAAAAAGTAAAGGCTGGGACTGCAGCTCAGGGATGGTTCAATTCCTAGTACTGTGAACTGTGAAAAAAATATATGAAATTTAGATGCCCATGTTCATAAATAAACTTTTCTTGGAACACAGCCAGTCTCACCCATTTATGTATTGTCTTTGGCTGCTTTTGTATACAATGGCAGAGTTGGATAGTTGGGATAGAGACTATTTGGCCTGTGGGCTTAAAACATTTAATCTCTGGCCCTCTATAGATGTTTGCTAAATTTTAAGTCTATACTAGCAGGAAGGCCCACACTAGTGTGGCCCCTCAATCTTGAACTTCTGAGCCTCTAGAACCATGAGGTGACTAAATCTTTATTCTTTATAAATTTCCTAGTCTGTAATGTTCAGTTATAGCAACAGAAAATGGACTAGAAGAGATAGCTGTTAAGAATTTTGTTGAAAGTCAGGCATGGTAGTGCATGACTAAAACCTCAGCACTTGGGAGGCTGAGGCAGGAGGATTGCAAGGTTGAGCCCAGCCTGGGCAATTTAGTGACCCTGTTGTGAAATAAAAAAAAGCTTTAAAAAGAGCCGGAGAATGTGGCTCAGGGCCCTGGGTTCAATCCCCAGTAGAAAGAAGAAAAACAATTTTTTTTTTTTTGCCAAGCCACTGTATCAGATGAGAGGTGGTACCATTTACTGAGACATGACAGATGACTAGGGAATGAAAAAATATGCAGATGTTTGCCAGATCTTGGTCTTGCTGCAGAGGGAGTGAAGAATTACAAGACAGACTGGAAGAATTTTTGATGACATGAACAGGTTTCTTTTTTTCCTTCTCTACCACTGAGTTATACCCCCCAGCCAAAGGGTTTCTAAATTTGGCCTCAAGGACCAAACACATGAAGACTCCACAGGAGGAGGATTCCATCCACTAACTCCTTGAAAACATCAATGAAGGAGACAGAATTTGATCGAAAAATTTCACATTTTATTTTATGGAATATGCGTATGTACAGAGTTGGAGGCATGGAGTAGCATACAAGCTGTCCTGATACAGACTGAACAAAAAGCTCCCATCCCTTTCCTGCAAAACAAGCACTTTCAACAACTGGATCATCAATTCCTACACAAGACATTTCATGCATCACAGCTGAAGATGCTTAACAACACTGGTGACTTTAAACATCATGAAGAAAAGGTTTATACAGCCAAATTGATTTTTACTAAATTGTGTAGTGTACATGGGATTTAGCTCAGTGGTTACAGTGCTTGCCTTGCAAGCAGAAGGTCCTGAGTTCAATCCCCAGCACCAAAAAAAAAAAAAAAAAAAAAATTGTGTAGTCACAAAAAGAAGAGAAATTAAAATGCACTGCCATATTTTTTTTCTCACCACTGAAGTTCACTTTTTCTCACTACTTAAACATTTCCTACAGAATACAAAGAAGACATCCATGAGGTCATTCCACTGCTGTTAAGGTATAAAGCACTAGATGTTATAAACAGTCTCCTCTGAAAGAGAATGCACTTATTTTTTGTTAGTAGCACAGTGTATAACCAACCTAAAGTTAGAAAAGCTACTTAGCTGAAGGCATAAGTAAACTGTGAAATAGAAGTCTGTCTTGTGGATCCCATCTGGCAAGAAAGATGTCTTTTTTTTTTTTAACCCACAGCCTTTGTATTGAGCTATATCCTTAGCCATTTTTATTATTTTTTTACTTTTTGGAGACAGGGACTTGCTAAGTTGCTAATTTACCCTGGCTGAGCTGGCTCAAACTGTCTTCTCAGAGTGCAGAAATTATAGATGTGGCAACTTATTATTAAAATTGGTCCCTTTTACCATCTTAAAAATATCTTATTTTTAAAAAAGATGAGGCCTTTGGGGTTGGGGAATTTAGCTCAATTGGTACAGCGCCTGCCTAGCACATGCAAGGTCCTGAGTTCAATCCCCAGCACTGCCCCCCGCCAAAGATGAGGGCCTTGTGGCTTCAATGATTCTGATGGAGGTATCAATGTACAGAACTTACTTTTATTCTAGAAATCAATTGCAATGAATGCCTGTAGATGATTCGTTTTATAAAATGAAAAGAGAGAACAAGCTGAGCTAGGTAAAATGATATCTGGGCTTTTTTTTCCTTTAGCCAAATCTTTCATATAAGGTCAGCAATATTTGTGAAGTACCAGTCCTAATACTGGTGACAGAGAATCAAGTGATGATTCAAATATGTCACCCTGAAGAAGTGAGTGGGAGTCCTGAAGGTGCAGGAGGCCCCAGGCACCCAACAAACACTGCCATACTGAAGTCTGGCAGTGGTAGGGTGCAGGGCTCAGTGGAGAAGGTCACTGCTTGTCTGTATCTGTGTGATACTTCCATTCTCAAAAATCTCCACAGGGTGTTGTTGATCAGCCAGGTGGCCTTGGACCAGTGGAGAATCTATTCCCAACCACAGGTGGAGAACATGAGACAAAAGCATGCAAGGAGGAAGGGGTTGACTAATTCCCTGTACATTTCCAGATGTCACCTTGAGCAGAGTTACTCTGAAGCCCTCCTACTAAAATGCATGCCAGCAACAGAGGGCAGGAGGGCAAACGGTGTTATCTGTCAACAAGAGTTCACTTCTGATCACTCACTTCTGATCTAACGTTGATCCTTTTTTGAGAAGACGAGAGAAACACAATGTGCTTTGTGTGTGTGTGTACATGTATGATGTCTCCTGTACAAAAAATATGGGAAGGACACAACACACACACACACACACACACACACACACACACACACACACACACGGTCCCATAACACTGAACTCATGTTAAGGCCAAGGAATAAGAAATATAGCAACAGGGAAATGGTGGGTGGTGGATGCACGATTGAAATTTTGCCTGTATATTTGTATATACTCATGAAAATGAGAAATGTAATTTTTTCATCTTTTTCCAGCATGCCAGTCAAAGGCCTAAGATACTCAGGGTTTGGCTGCTGTGATCAGAACAAAAACTGTCAACATTCTGCTGAAAGAACTTAGGGATGTGTCAGCCCTAAGACAAAGTGGACACACATTTTTTTCATCAAAACAAAAATCTCTTAAGACCTACTCTGTTATAGCATTTGCAAACACACATTAAAATAATGTGAAATTTCTTGGGAGTTTAAAAAGAGATCTTTCAAATATTGTCATCATAATATGGTAGAGCTCCTTCTCTATCTTTAGAGTTGTCGGACTTTTTTTTCTGTGCTTTTTATATTGATGTCCAACTTGTCTACTTTGGTTGTCAGCCGGTCAAGAATGTCATCTTGCTCCTCAATTTCTGTCTGCATCCCCAGAGCTATGTCCTTCAGACGGCCCAGTCCCATAGACAGTTCATCTGCAAGAGAAGGAAATGACATGCAGGTCTGTGCAAACATAGTAATGGCACCTGGAAATGCTTCTTAGTCCCTCCCAGGTATGTATGTATATATTTATGGGTGTTGGGGATCGAACTCAGGGCCAGTGCTTGCTAAGGCCCACTTGAGCTACCCAATCCTCTATCAGGTATTTAGTAACACCTGAACTATTGAGTTTTCTTTCTCCTAAAATAGGCTAAGCTCCAGGGCTTTGGTTATATTTTCTAAAATATGTGGAAGTGAGATGTTTCCCAGTAAAAAGTATATAGCCAGGAATGGTAGTACATGACTATAATCCCAGCACCCTGGGAAGCTAGGGCAGAGGATCACAAGTTTGAGCCCAGCCTGGGCAATTTAGTGATTTAGTGATACCCTGTCTCAAAAAGGGCTGAAGATACAGCTCATTGTGAAGGCTTCGATCCCTGGTACCAGGGGGCAAAAATCAGTATGTGCTTAATACAGAAGATAATTTTTGCTCACTTGCTCCAAGATAACCACTGTTAGAACAGTGTTTGTCTTTTCAGTATTTTTTTCTCCCTAGTACTAGTGAGAGAACTCAGGGCCTCATGCATGATAGTCAAGAGCTTTACTACTGAGCTATATCCTCAGTCATTTTCAGTGTTTAAAAAAATACACATAGACCTACAAAATTTTCAGGTGATTTTGGACCATCTAGTACACTGGTGGTGAACCTATGGCATGCGTGTCACAGCAGGCACACAGAACCCTCTCTGTCAGCACATGAGCCAAGTTGCCCTTGCAGTCAAGCATTGGATAACAGTTTTTTCTCTAAGCTAAAACCTCAGTATTCAGGTTTAATTGCAATGTTGGCACTTTGTGACAAATAAGTGGGTTTAGGGGTTGCAGTTTGGGCACTTGGTCTTTCAAAGGCTCACCATCACTGATCTAGTAGGTTGCTGTACATTTCAAGATCAGTTAGTACCCAAGGAAAAGAGAACAGCCTGAAAAACATTCTATTCCCACACCTTATGGTGAAGACAAGGAAGAGATATACTGGTCACTGTCTTGTCCAGGCTGGTCTAGAATCCTGGGCTCAAGCAATCCTTTTGCCTCAACCTCGGTAGCTGGGGCTACAAGCGCATGTCACCATGCATGTCCCACTGGCCTGCTCTTTGGGAGCAAAAATCCCACAGAGTGGATAGAAGTGAGCAGTGCCTGCTTTCCTCCCTTCCATCTCTAGCTCCAGCTGGATCTGGTACAGATCTGCAGCAGCAAATATGGGGAATCCCCATTTGGAAACATATCTGAGGGACAGGCCTGTCTGGCTGGAGGCCCTGCAACATCTGCTTCAGCCCCAGGCTTTCCTCAGAAGATTCATTCCCAGCCCACTTGGCAGGTGGTAGGAGAAGGGGTGACCCTGTCCCTGTCCTGTTATCTGGGACACTCTGCCAGAAAACAATGAACTACAGATGTTTTTTACAGAACCCAGATACTGTGAAAACCCCTTATGTTATTAAATACATATTTTCCCACATTTGTTCATTCATTGCCACAACTTTCCATTTCCAATGAACACATAGATGCTGTGGATTGCTGAGTTACCAGTTGGCTTACAATTCTCAGAACTACACTGGTCCATTCTTTCCACTATTTTGTGGGCACGAAGACTACAGTGGTCTATGCATTAGCTAGGTACACAGGCCCCTATAGTCCAAGATTCCCTGGTTTAAGAACAAAGTACCGAGGGTTCTGAGCGGGCAGAGCCTTGGGTAATGGGAACATACAACTTTTGTCAAAGGGCTTAACTCTTTCTTTCACTGTTTTTTTTTTTTTTATTTTTTTTATTTTGAGATAGGGTCTTGTCACTAAGTTGCCCAGCCTGGGCTTGAACTTGTGATATTCCTGACTCAACTTCCCAGAGAGCTGGGATTACAGATGTGCGCCACAATACCCAGCTTCAAAAGTTTGACTCTTGCAATAGATTACACCATTGTTGAAATTCAGGTTTAAACATGAGGAGCAAGTGCCCTGCTTCCAAAGGAGGAAAGTGTAGTACAAGATGAAGCATGAATGCTGGGGATTTAGGTCAGTGCTTAGAGTGCTTGCCTCATAAGCACAAGGCTCTGAGTTCGATCCCCAGCACCAAAAAATAAAAAAAGATAACTTTACCAGGATGAAGCATGAAGGATCCAAGTCAGTTCCACTGGGTATGAGTTCAAATTCTGTCCCTATCCCTCAGGCATGTTCTGGCCTCCCCAAGACTCAGCCAGAGCTGAGGTGAGCAGAAGATGCCTAGGAGCAGATTGGTCACAACTAGCCACTCTGATGGTAGAATCCTTCTGACTTATTGTGCTTCCCTCTTTAGGGTTTTCCAGTTTTTTTTTTTTTAATTTTTATTTTTATTTAGTACTGGGGGTTGATCCCAGAGGCTTTACATTGAGCTAGATCCCTAGTCTTTTAAAAATTTTTTTAATTTTGAGATGGTCTTGCTAAGTTGCCTCAGCTGGGTTTGAACTTGCAATCCTTCTGCCTCAGTGTCCCAAGATTACATGTGTGCACCACCACACTCATTTCTAGTATTCCGTTTTTTGTTTGTTTTGACTTTTCTGAGATGGGTCTTGAATATGTTGCCCAGGTTAGCCCTGCACTCCCTTGCCTTAGGGGAGCTGGGACTATGGCTGGGACTATGGCTGGGACTATGGTCAGTTTAACATTCATTTTCAAGAGGGATAATGTCTCCAAGGACTTGGCCAGCTTTAGGAGTGTGACAGTTGTACTTGGTATAAGAAGATGTAAAGAATGCTGGGTGTGGTGGTGCACGTGCTTGGCTTCTATGCTTCTTGAGCTTATTCAAACCTATGACCTTGTATTCCATGTAAAACCTGTGTGGTCATCTCAGGCATCAGGGAGCTTCTCAGGATCTAAGACAGCAAAGGACAGGCAAAAGATTTTATTTTTGGTGCCGGGATCAAACTCAGGGCCTTGCACTTGCTAGGTGAGCACTCTAACCACTGAACTAAATCCCCAGCCCAGGACAGGCAAAAGATCAGACTAAGATAAAAAACCATGATAGAGCCACCAGGCAAGAAAGTGGAAGTCAGGGGTAGCTTGCAGGATTGCTGAGATGGGGGAGGGTGTGGAAAAGCAGGAGGCATATGAACAAACGTGCCTGTGCGGCTCTGTGTCAGCAGGGCCAGCTGGCTGTTCTCTGAGTTGGCTGCCTACCTCCTGTCTTGGCTCTACACCATGTGCTGTGGGGAGCGCCTAGGCTACAAGTCTTCAGTGCCAAATGCATAGCCTACAGTGGCGCACAGCCCTCGACCCTTATCCTGCTCATTCCTTGAACTCAGCTTCCTTCTTGGTCTCTTTTCTGCCAGCAGGCACCAAAGATATCATGGTCTGCTGCCACTTCCCTTCCCTTGATGAAGGACCAGGGGCTTTGGGGCCTCTTTGGAGTTCTCTGAGTAGCCAGATCTGGGCAGACACACCTTTTGCATTAGAGAAAAGAAGTCTCTGCCTCCAGAGGGTAGAGTCCACAGGACAGAGGAGATGGCTGGGGCTTCCCTGGGCTGTGAAGGCAAAGAGTAGGTGGTGCTTGGGGCAGAAGTCTGTGGATGTGGAAAGTATTGAGATGGATCCTCTTCCCTGCTGCTGGTAGGGAAGCCTAACAGCTAGGCTAACAAGTGGTAACAGGTGGTAAGGTGCTAACAGGTGGGCATGGTGGCATGTGCTTATAGTCCCAGTTATTTAGGAAGTTAAAATGGAAGAATTACTTGAGTCTAGGAGTAGGAGAGTAACCTAAGCAACATAGTGAGTGAGATCCTATCTCAAAACAAAACAAAACAAAACAAAAATAGTGTTAACATTCCCATGCAGTGAGCTGTGGGTAGTGGGAATACAGTTCTTTTACTTTTACTTTTGTGGGAATACAGTTCTTTTACTTTTACTTTTTCGCCCTTACTTATGTCTTTCCTCTATAATCCATTTTGTGTGAACATTTTTTTTTTTTTTTTTTTTTTTGGTGCTGGGAATTGAACTCGGGGCCTTGTGCTTGCAAGGCAAGCACTCTAACCATGGAGCTAAATCCGCAGCCTGAACATTTTTTTAATACTCAGATTACATTTATTGACTCTGTAATTCTGTTTCTCTTAATTGAGCTACAAAATGTGGCTGAAGAAAGATGTGCATAGTGACACACACCTATAATCCCAGCATTCTGGGAGCCTGATTCAGGAGGATTGAAAGTTCAAGCCCAGGCTGGGCCCATTTAGTGATTTAGTGAGATCCCTGACTCAAAATAAAAAAAGGGCTGGGGAAATGGTTCAGTGTAAAGACCTTGGATTTAGTTCTCAGCATTGCAAAAACAAAACAATAATAACAACATAAGTAACAAAAAGAAAAGAAAAAGACTAGACTACAACCATCATTTAATCCAAGGACAGAAAAAAGAGTTAAGAAGGAAGGTGGAATACAGGAGGATCATCAGTTGGAGGCCAGACTGGGCTACATAGTGAGTTCAATGTCAGCCCTGGCTACCTAGAGAACCCTGTCTCAAATAAAAATAAAAATAAACAAGAAAAATAAACAATCAAGTGCTCCTACCAGGCCCTGCGAATAAAGTGGTGACAAAATGTAAATACTGCTGGTGGTGTACATCAGCAATCCCAGCTACTTGGGAGGCTGAAGCAGCCTGGGCAGTTTAAGTGAGACACTGTCTCAAAATTTAAAAAACTAAAAAGGATTGGGGATGAAGCTCAGTGCTAGAGTGTGTGTCTAGCATGTATAAATTCCTGGATTCAGTCCCCAGTACCTTAAAAACAGAAAAACCTCCTAATCTGCAACATTCCCACACTCTACTGGAACTGAGAGTTTGATTACTAAGACTGGATAAAGGACAGAGGATTACAAGAGGCAGCCTGTGGTTCTGAGTGACTCTGAGCGGAAGCCACACAGAAGCAGGCCTTGGGGCATGAGAAGGGGTCAGCCTGCAAAGAGCCAGGAGGAAGCCAGGTGTGGCAGCATACATCTGTCATCCCAGTACTCGGGAGGCTGAGGCAGGAGGATCACTGCAAGTTCAAGGCCAGTCTGGGCTACATAGTGAGTTCAAGAGCAGCCTGAACTGCACAGTGAGACCCTGACTCAAAAAAACCCAAAAAACCAAAAAAAGCAACACACACACACACACACACACACACACACACACACACCCCAACCAAACTGAAACAAAACAAAACCCAAAAGAGCTGAGAGAAAGGACACTCCAGGTAGATGGGGTCATGAGGAGGAAATAACTGGTATTACAAGGCTCATAGGTGTGAGCCTTCCTTCCCACAGTGATGAGGGAGGGAGGTTGGGAGTAGGAGACAGAAGCCGGGCCAAGGAACCGGGACTCTAATTGTGGGGGGATCTTCGAGAGTGTTTTGGAAAAACATACCACATGAATTCTTTTCTGAAAGATTATTCTGGCCATGTGCCAACATGAGTGCTAACTCTTACCAGGCCAGGCACTTTTCTAAGTGCTTGATATATTGCTCACGGAACCCTCCCCCAGTCCGCAGGGGCAGCTGGTTTCACAGGGGAGGAAACCAGAAAACCATGTGGCCAGGTGGCAAAAACAGAGAAGTGGCATGCAGGCTGCACTGCTGTAGACCTCACAGGTATTCTTAGGTCCCTGCTGCTGTTAGGATCTAAGCAAGAGGTGAGGATGGCTTGGTTGGACTGTAAAAAGAGAGAGGTGGACAGATTCCCGAGATAGTAGCTCCGTGGGGTGTGACACTGGACGAGGGAGCAACTAACCAACGGTTCTATGTGTGTGGAGGATGAGTGACTTACAGAGGCTGGCACAGCTCTGTCTTACCTAGGTTGCTGTCAATCTTCTGGTGATAGGCTCGAAGGTGTGGGTTTTTGGGGTAGGCCTCAGTATTCACAGCACAGCCAGTCTGGGAGTCTGAGTTTAGGAAGAAAAACCAAGAGAATGGTCAATCCACATTCCTAATTGAGCCGTACCACCCCCAAGTCCTATCATGAAGCTGATCTTAATTTGAGAAATGGGTAGAAGGAATGGGGAGGCTGGCTGCTTCCTCTGTCTTCAAAGCTAGCAGTGTAGCAGCTCTGAACCTCTAATACTCTTTTCTGCCTCCCTTTCTACTTTGTGATGAGACTAAGCTACCAGGATACTTTCTCCATCTCAAGGTCAGCTGATTAACAGCTATAATTCTACCTATAATTGTAAATTTCCTTTTCTACAAGCTAATGTAGTCATGGGGCCTGGATATTAGGACATGGAGAGCTCTAAAGGCTAATATACTTAGCAGAGGGGTTATTCTTTTTTATTAGTACATAATAATTACATTCATTGTGGAGAGTTGGTACATGTACATGATCTATCTTAATTCTTTTTTTATCTCCTTCCCCTCCTGCCATCTCTTGGACCCCCTTTTCCTATTTTCTTTTTTTCTTTTTTTTTTTTTTTTTAAGACAAGGTCTTGATATGTAGTTCAGGCAGGCCTTAAAATCACTATATAGACCAGGCTGTCCTCAAACTTGCAGTAATCCTCCTGCCTCAGCCTCCTGAGTGTTGAGATTACAGGCATGTGCCACCACACCCAGATTTTTTTTTGTACATTTTGTAGTACATACTGGTCATATTCTTGTAGGGACTTGGTACATGTATATAACACATCACAAATCAGAGGGTTTATCCTTGTAGGAGGCTTTTCGCTATGAAAATAGCTCAGTGCCATACGCTGTAGAAACCAATGGCTGGCAGGCTCATTTTCAAGGGGACACAGGCCCCCACTTCCTTAATCTACCCTCTGTAGTGCAGGGAGTGAGGGAGGAACCCATATAACACACACCGTTTTCTGAAAGCACACATGGCTCTTCAGCCAGTAGATGGGGTGCCAGCAGCTGGAGCCCTTGCATGTTAGAGAGGCAGCTGCTCCCCACAACCCTCGAGGTCCAATACAGAGGCCCCTCAGGATCCAAATGCAGATGTGTGCACACAGGTTCCCACTCACCTACATCGTCCAGCTTTTTGAGGTTGGGGTGGCTGGCCTGGTATCTTTCCTCCTGTTCTTTACTTGTACTTATGGCTTCTTTCAATCTTTGGATAAAAGGGAAAGAAAACATTTAAAAAGGAAAAACGCCTATGACCATGTCATCAGTCTTTCCAAGTGATGCCTATGAGCTGAAAATCAAATGCCTCCCCTGTGCTAAACTCCCGACCAAAGCAGAGATTTCCACAGCCCCTCTTGGCAGTGTGGTCAGCTTTGTGGCAAGCTTAGGAAGACCACTGTCTTAGAAGTGCATCATCTTGTTGGGTGCCCCTTGCATAGGCAAATGAGGTGTCCTGGGGCCACATGAATGAAAAGTAGATGAAACCACCAAATGGGGACTTTAGACCAGGGGCCAGCAGATTATGAAACTGTGGGCCAAAGCTGGCCTACCATCTTTTTTTTTTTTTTAACACAGTTTAAAAAATTGTGATAATATACACATATTATAAAATTCCATCATTGTTTTTGAATAGCCATAAGCAGCAAATGGCCTTTACAGACACATGACCATTTTTGTTGGACTAGGTAACAGGAACATTAGTTTTGAACCTCAAGAATTTCATTCTTCTCACTGCATGGGATGGCACATGCCTATAATTCCAGCACTGAGGAAGGTTAATGCGGGAGGACTATGAGTTTGAGCCCAGCCTGGGCAACTTAGCAAGACCCTGTCTCAAAAAATATAAAAAAAGGATTGGGGATGAAACTCAGGGCAAAGACCCTGGATTCAATACCCAGTACTGGGGGAAAAAAAGAAAGAAAGAAAGAAAGAAAGAAAGAAAGAAAGAAAGAAAGAAAGAAAGAAAGAAAGAACAAAAGAAAGAAAGAAAGAAAGAAAGAAAGAAAGAAAGAAAAGAATCTCATTTTTCTCATTAGTAAAGCTCTATTACCAAAAACTTGTATTCTTCTGCTACTACTACTACTACTACTACTGCTACTTTTTTTTCTTTAAAACCAGGTCTCACTGTGTAGTTCAAGCTGGCATTGAATTCACTGTAGCCCATGCTGGGCTCGAATTTGAGATCCTTTCTCAGCCTTCTGAGTGCTAGGATTATAGGTGTACACCATCATGCCTGCCTGTTTTTATATTTTGGAGTTTGTCACTAAAAAGTTGTAGACTTTTTAGTTGTCTTTTTCTTCTCATTATATATAGTAAGTCTTTGAAAGATCTTTGGTTTTGCTTCCTGACCCAAAAAGCCTCACTTGCTGACTCTGATTATAGACAGGGATGTCTCTTGGCACCTTAGCATTGACCAAATTGTGCTTGACACCCTGCTGAACCCCAAGGAGCATGGCAGGGGCCTCCATCTAGGGCTGAGTGCTCCAAGAGCCTGTTCTTCTCCATCTCTACACAGTAATAGACTGATTGCAGTTAGTACTTTTTTTTTTCCCTTGAGATGAGAACTATGTCTGTTTCCTAGGCTGGACTTGAACTCCTTGCCTCAAACAATTCCCTTGCCTCAGCCTCCTGAGTAGCTAGGACAGACTGCAAGTATGCACCACCATGCCTGGTTCTTGACTTCTGCCTTCCCTCTGCACAGTGCTGTTCCCAGAAATCTTGGCAAACAAACATCCTTTGGATCTCCCACTCTTTAAGCATCCCAGAAATCTGCCCCTTCCTGTCCTGCCTCTCTCTATCCTTACATGGATTATGTCAATACCTCCTCCTTTCCAATCCTTACTTCTCATGGGTGCTGGGCATCTTTGTAAAGAGATTCAGACACGTACCTGTCTGGTTAAAAGTC
>PVJO010015426.1:0-45054 GCA_004026905.1 Hystrix cristata
TTGTATGGGCAGACCACATTTTGATTATCCATGTATCTCTCAATGAACTCTTGGGTTTTCCACACTTTTTTTGGCAATAGGAAATAATACTGCAGTGAATGCAGGGGTGCAAATGTCTGCCTGAGCCCTGCGTTCTGCTCCTTTGATGTGTGCAGAGGACTGAGACTGCAAGGTCATAGTGATCCCATGGTGGCTTCTTTTTTTTTTTTTTCCTTTTTGAGACAGAGTCTTGCTGTGTAGTTCAGGCTGGCCTTGAACTCATGGCCTAGAACCACCATGCCTGGCTTTGCTGTTTTAATATTAAATCTCCTATGTGTTTTTGCTTTCTCTCTTCTACTTAAATCTAGTAGTTTATAGCAGTAATGCCAAAAGTTTCCATTTACATATTTTAAATGGCTAAAATATTTAAACTGCTTTGTAAATGTTAGGTCAGAAGACTGAAGGTTTAACAAATAAACTAACAATCGTTTCAAGCATTAAACAAAACAAGCCAAGTGTGGTGGTGCATGCCTCTAATCCTAGCACTTGGGAGGCTGAGACAGGAGGATTAACCTGAGCCACATAGTCAGACCCTGTCTCAAAAAAGATGAACATGCAAATGCAGGGAACTGGCAATTGTCTTGAATGTCCCTATGCCACATGTGAACTTAGACTGGCCACATCTAGTACTTCACCTCAGGCTAGACAATGGTCAGTGGGTTGACACCCAGCTTCACAGGGTCCAGGCTGGATAATGATGGCCCCTCTAGAACCACTTCCTGCTCACCCTGCCTCCGTGGCTTCCAAAAGGGTGGAAGAGGGAGGTAACAAGGGATGCACACTGCGTCCCGCAGACTCATGAGGAGGTCACACTGGGAGTCTTTACTGGTGCTTGGGGCACCCGGGATCCCTGTGAGTCTGACTTTCTGTTTTAGACCTCCTTTGCCTCAACACAGGGCTGCTGTTCTGCACCCTCTGGAGCTCCTTCGAGAGGCCAGGAAGGCTCCCCAATGGCACGCACAGGTCCTTGAGTTCCATAAGGTTTTAAATCTGCAATTCATGCACTTAACTATGATGTTAATCAGCAGAAAAGAAACCAAACACTGATTGGCCAGGAAGGCAATGTGGCAGGGTACCACCAACCAGACTCTGGCTGGTATCTGGGGCATCCTCCTCATGCTCCACTCTGAAGGGTCCAAGCCCCTGGGTCCCATCTGGAGGGGGTGTTGCTGGCTGCCAGGAATCCTGGCCACTGGGGTGAGGGGGTCTCCTGCAGCTGAGTCAGACTTTGTCCATTCTGTCACAAAGAGACTAAAAAGACCCACACTCAAAGGTGAAGTTTGGTTTGGTCTGATCTGGTCTGGTTTTTGTTGTTGAGACAGGGTCTTGCCATGTTGCCCAGGCTGATCCAGAGCTCGTGAGCTCACATGATCCTCCTGCCTCAGCCCCCTGAGTAACTGAGAACAGCTGTACACCACCCCGCCCAATAAGGGTAGAGATTTAATAATGTTTTTACTGCTTCATCAAAGACAGAAAGGTTAATCATAATGCACTGTATGCCTGAAAGTTGCTAAGAAACTCCTGGGCACAGTAACAAACGCCTGTAATCCTGGAGAACTGACCTCCTCAGCCTGGAGAGCATAGCCTAGAGAGCCGCTGTCCACCGGCTGTTTTGTTGTCCAGTGAACTCTGACTCTGAAAAAAGGCAAATAGTTCTCTGAGCACCGTGAAAATAGTTCTGGCCTCCTGGCCCTGCATGAAAATGAGCAGCCACCAGGGGCTGCTGCCAAAGTATCAGCACGGGAAGTGCTAGAAGAGGCGCTGACTCCCAGGCAGCACCCCCTCCTCTCTGGAGGTGGCAGGCTTAAGTGAGGCCCTGTAGCAACCACAGAGAGGCTCTTTGAGAACAGGGATGGAGGGGCAGCAAAGTCCAGTGGCCGCACCAGGGATCAGAAGAGGGGGTGGACATTCAAGAGATTATCAATTTGGGGGCTCAGGGGCAGAGCACTTGCCTAGCATGCATGAGGCCCTGGATTTCATCCCCTACAATGAAAAAAAGAAATAATCAATTCAGTGTTCAGCCTCCACGTGTAACTTTTACAGTTTCCCACTCAAGGTAGCCAGGGGTCCTTGGAGAAATGGCTGACACCAGGCCTGGGGCAGCCTCTAGGTAGGCTGGAAAACAGCCCACGAAAGATACCCACATGACATCCGTAGAACCTGTGAATTGTGGTGTTACTGGAAAAAACATCTTTGCAGATGTGATTGAGCGAAGGGTCTTGGGATGGGAAAAATGAAACTGGGTTGTTGGGTGGGCCTTAAACACTGTGAAGTAGACACATTCAGATACAACCTCAGGTCAGGACACACCCCAAAGTGGGATTGCTGGATCCCACGGTAGGAATACATTTGATTTTTTGAGGAAACACTGTACCATTTTCCATAATACTAATTACATTTGCATTGACCATGCAAAATTCCCTTTTCTCCACACTCTCACCATCAGGTTATCTTGTGTCCCACTCCCCCTATCTCCCCATCCCTCCCTCTCTCCCCTTCTTCCCCCTCCTCCCCTCTCCAACTTGTGATCCTCCTGCTTCAGTCTCCCAGGGTGCTAGGATTCCAGGTGTGTATCACCATGCCCAGCCCTGTTTTGCTGCCATTTCTAGAATGTAGGGATAAGTCGAGTGATTGGTTCCCTAGGCTCTGGAACACAGGAGCCAAGTGGATGAACAGTGTTTAGGGTGGCAGTGTCTCTTTGCTAGGGCCATGCTACTGCAACAGGAAAAGTCAGACACACAAAGACACAAGCTGTGTCAAGGTCTTTATTGCCAGGAGGAGTGCAAATGACCATGAAGGGTGGTGGCTGGGAGTGGGTGTGGGGCTCCCAGCAAGGCCGGGGTGAGGGTCATTGTGCCTGTGAGAGGCCAGGATGGGGCCAGGTCACCAGCTCAGGACACCGGGGCAGTACTTGTCAATGAGCGCCTGGTAGTAGGGCCGCAGCATCCCCACGTCCGGCAGGTCAGGGCACTTGGTGTAGAGGTCAAACTTGCTGCAGGGCAGAGAGGTAGTGAGCCTCACAAAATGTCCCCATCTGTTGCCAATCCCCGTCCCCTGGGCCTTAGGGAAGGCCTACTTGAACTCCTGCACCCAGGGCAGCATGTCCAGGTCCCGCTGGCTGCATAGTTGCCGGTAGTCGCCGCCCGTGTGCCACGGGTAGAAGGAGTGGAACCGGATCATGTAGAAGGCCTGCAGGCCACACCCACTGGCTTAGGCTGCTCAGCCCAGTGGATGACTGGACCGGACTGGGCTAGCTGGGCCGGCCCCTTCCCTCCACCTACCTCCTCAGGCAGGGAGAACTTGTTGAATCTCATCATCTGATACATGTACTCTGCAGGACAAAGGTGTCACCACAGACACCTAGAGGGCAGCCCTGCCCATCCCCCTAGCTCCCACCTCCCTCTGCAAGTCTCACCATCGTGGCCCCAGGACATGAGAATGTTCTCGAGCCCACAGTGGGGCTGGTACATGCCGAGCTCTGTGCTGCAGGGAGAGATGAGCGTGAGGGGGCAGAGGTGGCTTGGGGAGGGGGATGACCCATCCTGGGGAGGGGGCACCTGTATTGGGGGTCCTGGAGGTCAGGATTGTCTTGGAACGTGGAGTCACAGAACACCACGGAGGCCTGCGGACGGCAGCCAACGGGGAAGGTGTCTCCAACAACGGCCCACTGGGGAGGGAGGCAGCTATGGGTGAGGGGCGCTGGCCTTCCTCCCATGGGGTCCAGGCCCAGGGCTGAGTCTGCCTCCATCCCATCCCCAGCTCTCACCTGGGGTTCCCCCCACAGAGCCAGGACCTTCCCCAGATCATGCAGGAGCCCAACGAGGTGGAACCAGTCTGCAGGAGAGGGACAGGCCAAGCTGGGAGACATAGGAGGCTGAAACAGGAGGAGCAAGCCCTGAACTGAGAGTGAAGAGGGGCCCAGGGCTGCTCCCCCAGGGTAGGGCCTTCTGGGCAAGGGCTGCCCCCAGTCTCCCCCTTCCAGGGCAGAGGCCACACATCCCCCACTGCAGCTAGGGGACACACCCTTGTCGGGGTGGGCCTTCCGGATGCCCTCCGCTGTCTGGAAGGCATGGAAAGAGTTGGGAAAATCCACATCTGGGTCCGATTCATCCACCAGCTGGTCCAGCATGTCCACAGCCTCCATGACAGTCATTTTCTTGCAGGAGAAGCCCCCAAACTGGGCATGCTGGGTGAGAAGGGAGATGTCAGCACCTCCTGTGGCAAGCAACGCCAGGGCCTCCCATGGGGTGCAAGGCAGGGCCACCCGCAGAGGCTGAGTTTGTGGAGGAGCGGGAAACTGCTACCTTCTTCCTGACAAAGTCCACCGTCTGGTAGGTGTGCATGAGCTTGTAGGTGATGAAGACACGGTCCAGGAGGGGGCCTGACTGCAAGCCAGACGGTCAACTGGGCCACATGGGGGCCACTGCCTCCCTCCCCAGGATAGGACCCAGATGGAGGGGCTTTCCAGGGACCCCTGGAGCTGTGGGAGCAATTGGGATCCTCACAGTGTAGTTCCGGAAGCTGCCCTTGTCTTTGGCCATCTCTGGGTCCACATTGGGTCGGTAGATCAGGGAGGGGTCTGGGCCCTGGCAGGAGGGCAGATTTCACCATCATGCCAGCTGCCCCAGGAAGCGAGAGCATCCCCACCAGGCGGGCTAGAGCCTGGTAGGCCACTGAGGGCCCAGCCTTGCCCCAGGCCAGCCCAGTCCTGGCCACTGTGTCTGAGGACCTCTCACCCTGGGTGTCCTTATCTGTCTTTATCTGCCAAATGGTGTCAGCCAGGCTTTGCCTGGGGTGGCGGATGCTGGTGACAGCTGGGTGGAAGCTGCCTTTAGGAGCAGACCAGGGGGCAGGGCCTGGACCACAACAGGAAGCAGGGAGCCCTTTGACCTGGACACACAGGGCCAGCAGGAACCGGCTGCGAGACAGAGGTGCTGCTGCTCTTCCCACAGGAAGCGCCGGTCTGCAGAGCCACTTCCCATGGGTCTGGGCTACTCACCATGGCCACCTTCATCCTGAGAGGAAACGGTGCTCAGTGGCAAGGCTGGCAGGCAAATGGGAGGTCTGTGGGCCAAGGTGCCCGCATATATGCCCACAGGTTACATAAGTGACTGGACACCACCTGGCCCATTGGCCTTGACCCTCGGTAATGAGTGACCATCCACCCTTTGCTCGCCTCAGCAAATTAATGTGTCAGCACAAGAGTGGCCTGGCCCCCTTGTCCTGACCTCAGCCTCCCTGTGCTCCAGGGAGGACTGACCTGCACAGCTGTCCAGGCCTGCTCTGCAGCCAGCCTGTCTGTCCCCTGCTTTGAACATCTCCATGCCTGCAGCCAACTCCTCCCAGCAGACAGTGCAGAAAGACCTCACCCTAACACACAGCACACCACACACACCTCTATCAGGAAGCAGTGACTTGTCTTTAGGGGACCTAGGGATTGTAGGGAAGGCAGGGGCTCACTGAAGAAAAATTAAGTCTGGGGTGTAGCTCAGTGGTAGAACACTTGCTTAGCATGTGCAAAGCACAGCGTTCAGCACCAGTACTGTTATTGGAATGCCAGAGTTGTGTCTCGTGGTGATGAAGAATGAAGCTGTGGATGGAGGAGGTAGTTAGTGTACAAGCAAATTTATTTAACAGGTACAAAGGCAAGGAAGTAAAACTCCCATTAGCCAGGAGGGGTTTCTGAGTAAAATATCCATGAGGGCTCTTTGTCTGTTTTTTGTTTGTTTGTTTACTGAGGCAAGATCTCACTATGTAGCCCACGCTGGCCTTGAAATTGCAGCCGTTCTCCTGCCTCAACTACCTAAGTGCTGAGATTACAGGTGTGTGCCACCATGCCCAATTGTCTAGGGGTTTTTAAGGGTTTTAGAAGGGAACTTGAGCTGTTGTGTAAGAAATATAATCTCTACCCTACAGGAGACTACATATTTTTTTAGGGTCCAATCTATGTAGTGTTCACACAGTACTCAGTGGGGCTCATCTGCCTTTGAGTCACTAGCCTGCTCGATCAAGTTTTGGGAGGTCCCAGACAGTTGAAGAACACCTGGCAGATATTTTTGTAAGATCTATAGAGGGTCATGACTCGGTAGACTCTATTTTGGGCTTTCTGACTCTGTTTTGGGGCCACCACCCTTTCTTTGCTTTGGGTTTTTTGGGTTTTGTTGTTGTTTTGTTTTTAAAACAGGGTCTATATAGCTCAGGCTAGCCTTAAACTCACTATGTAGTCCAGGCTGGCCTTGAACTCATGGCAATCCTCCTGCCTCAGCCTTCCAAGTGCTGAGATTAGAGGTGTATGACACCACAACTGGCATGGGGCCGCTGTCCTTACTGTCTAATAGAATCTTTTGGGTGGTTCTGGGGATCGAACTCAGGGCCTTGCACTTGCTAGGCAAGTGCTCTACCACTTGAGCTAAATCCCCAACCCCTGTCTAATGGAACCTTAACTCTTGTTTCACTAATTTTGTTTACATTTCCTTCCCTTGGAAGACTTGGTGACCATAATTGTAGTTAGGGAAAGGGGATAATGACTGCGTTGGCTGTTTTGAGCTGTATAGGGGTGACAAGCAGGGGTTGGCAAAAAAGAGTCGCAGTCAGGGGCATCCTCCAGAGGGCTGTTCTAATGGCCTGTGATAGAAGTCAGGTGGGTTCTCTATGGTGGGTTTTATTTGCACAACTATCCAAAGTTTAATAGACTCTAGACAAGAGGAAACAAAATAAAGGAGACTGAGTAAACAGGATCAGAAAATACAAAGGAACAGCACAAGCATAGACACTGGTACAAAGGGTCCCATAAGGACCTGGGCCCCCCCATAGGGATTTAAGGGGGAGCTCTTGAGCCTAGACTGGGTAAGAGACTATTGGGAAGGATCCCAGATTGGGAATGGATCTAGACATTTGGAAGGTGGCTTGCTTAAAGAATCACAAGCTAGGGAGGCCACTAGCAACTGTTTATCTTTTCCTCTATGAGAAAGGGAGAGTGTGATATAACAATTTCCACAGAGAAAACAGAGGCCATACAGTGGTGGTCTTGCCCTATAGTCAGGCAAATACAAAGGCGAATAACAGTGTGACTGAGGGGGCTTGACATGTGATGTCTTGGGTAATGAGAGTTAAAAGAAAAAACCTAGCGACAAGTGTCTTGTCTCACTGAGTACAAAGCCCAAACACTGGAAGAGATAACCCCAGGTATGATTACTGGTGTCGTTTAGTTTTAAGATGGATCCTGTGTATGTTACAGAATAGTTATGATGTTTGTTTTTACCCAAAGGAGAGGTAAGAGAACTTGTTGTAGTACCTATCATTTTGGGGTTTTTTTGGTGGGGGTGGGTAGTGAGGTCTCTCATCTTTTTATTATAGTCCCGTATGTATCAGAAGAAGACATTACAGAGGCAGAGTCCAAGGAACCCCAGAAGAGGTCTAATGCCATTCAGGTCAGAGAACAAGAAGGAGGCTCAGGAAGTAGAGATGTAACCTGTGCTGCAGACTGATAGTTCTGTGCCAAGGGAGTATTTTTTTAAACTGGAGAATCGAGGCCAGGGTCTTCCATCTCCCAGAGAATAGGAGAGCCAGGTGAGGGTGTAAAAGAAGGTCCGATGGTGCTTTTTTTTTGGGGGGGTGTCAAAAGGAGTCCCAGTTTTTGGAGGACTTATTTTAAAGGGGTAATGGGAACTGAGACCAAGCTTTTATTTTTATTTTTGTAAACATCAAAGAGAGAGAAGGTGTCCCTTGTTTTTCCCACTGAAGCACTTTCCAACCAAGGCATCCTTTGGTCATCTGTGAGGTCCTAGTTTTTAGGCACGACAAATTATGGTTGAGAGGGGCAAGGCTACCAGATTACTTGCTCTGACCAGTGTGCCCTTTGTCTTCTCTTGTGTCCCTGAAGCCCTTTGGCTGTGACCAGAAGTTGGACTTTCTTTACTCAAAAGAACTGAAATACCTCTGTAAGATCAAAGGTTAGACCCCTTGTTAAATGCCGAAGGGGACTGGAAGCTAAAGTGGGGCAAGGTCCTGGTAGCCACAAAGCCAGGGAAAGTAGTTTAAGCATTATTTTAAGGCCACACGTGTCATTAAACCCAAACTCCAAAGCAGAGATCTTGACTAGACCTAAGCAGTCGCCTGTCTATCAGGCTGTCACCAGCATATCTAAGAAGACAGAAATTCTTACTCAGCTGTGGTGTCTGTCATCTTTCTGCAGAGGAGACAATAAAGGACCATTGTTGACACTCAGATCTGGGAGGGGAGTTGGGACTGGGGCAGAGTGGCTGACGATCTGAGTCGCTGCTATCACCCTTTAGCCACCTTTGAGCAACAAGGAGGTTTAGAAGGAACAGCCTGGGCTCAACCAAGCCAACAAGAATGTAAACTTAAAATAACCAAACCTATTTTATAAACCTCATCTTTTGCAAATCTTTCTCAATGTATTTAGACTTCCTAATTTTGTCCCTATCTTTTTTTTTTGTCTTGGTAGAGGAAAAGATTATCATATAAAATCCTGTCATCCCAAAAATACATCTATCTATCTATCTATCTATCTATCTATCTATCTATTTATTTATTTATGGGTGCTAGGGATCGAACTCAGGACTTTGCACTTGCTAGGCAAGCACTGTACCACTTGAGCTAAATCCCCAACCCCAATATATATATTTTAAAATTTTATCTTAGTGGTATGTCTTAGATGTAAATAACATTCATCATAGGGAATTTGTAACTGTACATGATATATCTTGCTGCTTTTTTTCCCCCATTCCCCTCCCTTCCCTCCAACACCTCTTCCCCTCCTTATTTACAAAAGCTTTGTCTCCTTTTTGTGTGTGTGTGCTGGGGATCGAAATTCAGGGCCTTGTGCTTGCTAGGCAAATACTCTAACCACTGAGCTAAATCCCCAGCCCCTTTTGTTTCTACTTTTTTTCCTTCTATTCTTCTGTTTTTCTTGTCCCTCTGTCCCTTTCTCCTCCCTCCTCCTTTGTTCCCCTTCCCATGTGATTTATATTTATAATGTTTTTATATTTCCTTCTCGGTCCTACTTGTTTCTTTCTGTAACAAGCCTAGTAGCCACTTGGATTTTAAAATGGCCCTAACATTTTTCTTCTTTGGTACAGAGTGAGTTTATAGATGTTTATATTCCAAATAAGACTGACTGACCAAAAGACTTCTAACCCCAAGTGGCCTTGAATACCATCCTTACCTTAGCCCAAGCAGAAAGCAGCAAAAGAGGAAGTTAACCCTGTAATTATAGTTTAAGAACTATCCCAATACACAAGAAATGTTTTAAGCTTGTCAACTAAACAAAAATATCAACTCAAAGTTGGAATCCAAAAGTAAATTTATCGACCAGCCCAGATTTGCCCCAGTGGGCTCTTGTTAACTCCTTGAAGGTTGCCAGGAAGGCTCGCTCCCTTCCCTGCAGCCCTAGAGAGGAGTTAATTCCAACTTGGTATTTATTAGGACCCAGTGCAGGCTGCTTGCTGTTCAAAAGCCCTTTTTTTTTTCATTGACCTCAGAAATGGAAGCCATAGCCTTTATCTAAAAGCACCAGTCTGTCCGACATGCGGGAGGCTGGGAGAATAATTTAGCAGTTGGGAGTAGTGGAAGAAGGAAGGCTTGAGGGCTTGGGAATTTAGTTCAAGTGGTAGAGCATTTGACTAAACCTAACCCCACCCCCCCAAAAGAGGACAGTTTGAGAGATGAGAAGAATGTGGCTCAAGCCCCCTCAAAAAAGGACAGTTTGAGAGATGAGAAGAATGTGGCTCAAAAGGAAAACAAAGGGCTACAGGTAAGATCCCCAGAACTCAGAAGCAACCAGGGTAAAACATTTAGGCTACAGGAAAAAGATGACAAGACGAGGACAGTTTATCTTTTTGTTGTAGAAACATAATACATAAACCTAGCAGATGCATGGGGGTTGTCTTGGGCCAGATGGAGCCTACAATGCTCCATTCCATGACAAAGTTATTCTTCTAGAGGAGTCTTTGAAATGGCAGATGCCCTAATGGCTTTTAACTGTCTGACCTGTGCCTGCAAGAGCGCAACTAGACAATTAAGATGAGCCAAAATATGTGGTCTTTCTTTCCTTCTGGCCCAACTCACCAAGAAAGGAAGCCATGATAGAGAAAGGTTGTTCGTTACCTCTAATGCCTGCAGTGAGTTAAAGGAGCAACATATCCAAGGATCATCAAGATTGGAGACCATGTTAATCACTTTTAATTGGTTGACAGGGTCCCAATATTGTTTTGAGCAGAAAGCCACAAAGTGAAAGCAAAGAGTGTAAGAAAGCATATACTTACATCCTCTTGGAATCCCAGGTGAGGCCCCAGATATGTTACTGGAATCCTGGGGTTATGTTCCACGGTGATGAAGAATGAAACTGCAGAGAGAGGAGGTAGGGTATGAGAAATGTATTTAAAAGACACAAGACAGGGACTGGGGATTTAGCTCAGTGGTTAGAGGGCTTGCCTCGCAAGCACAAGGTCCTGAGTTCAATCCCCAGCACCAAAAACAAAACGAAACAAAACAAAAGACACAAGACAAGGAAGTAAAGTTCCCACTAGCTGGGAGAGGGCTCTTTGTCTATAAGTCTTAAAGAGATTCAGAAAGGAGTTTGAGCTGTGTATAAACAATATAATCTCTACCCTATAGGAGACCACAAATTTTTTCAGTTTCAATCGATGTAGTGTTCGCACAGTGCCCAAGTAAGGCCCATGTGCCTTCGAACCAATGGTCTGTCTGATCATATCCAGGGAGGTCCCAGGCAGCCGTGGGGCACCTGGCAGATGTTTTTGTAGGATATCTGGAGGGTCGTGAGTCAGCAGATTCCATTTTGTGGGGTCACTGTCTTTACTTCCAATAGAATCCTAACTCCTCTCACTAATTTCTATGAGAGTACCACATAAAAGACAGAAAAGGGAAGGAAAGAAAGAAGAGAAGAAAGAATTATCCTGACACTTGTTAAAATGACAAGGAAAACTTTATTCAAGACTGTTATAATAGGGGTGAGGGGAGGGGAATGGGAAAAAAAGAAGCAACAATATATGTAATGTACAGGTACAAATCCCCTATGATGAATGTTATCACTATGTACATCTAAAATGTACCATTAAGTCTACGGCCATACCACCCTGAACGCGCCCGATCTTGTCTAAAATGTACCATTAAAATAAAATTAAAAAAAAAAATAGACTGTTATAATAGGGCAGAGAGATGACTGGATATAACCAGGACAGCTGGGGATTCACAGTCAATTAGCAGAGAGAGGGTCTGTGAGAAACTGCTTTGGCACCAAGGGTAGGAGGGCTCTGGAATCCCTCGCTGGATTGCTTCAAAGAGAGGTAGCCAAATACAGAGAGTGGAGGATTCTCACTCACCCTGAGCTAGGGCTAGGCAGGCCCAGCAAGGATAGGGCGAAGGTCAGGCCTAGGCCTGAGGAGGCCCAAGGGGCCCATCTGAAGTTTGGTCGGCCTCCGTGTGCCAACCACCCCTGACCAGGACTCAGGCAATAGGGCTACACGGTCTGCTGGTTCTGAGAACACAGCAGGGACCAAGCAGACAGCCACGCCCGCCTGGGGAACAACTGTTTTAGAGGAAGAGGGAAGAGCAGAGAGCCTGACAGGGTAGACCATGAGGGTCAGAGCTCTGGGAAAGAAGCCTGTAGAGTTGACCCTGTATGCAACAGATTCCTGATGCAGCCATGTGAGAATAGATGGTGGGGGGGTATTGGTGACCCCTCACCCCTGAAAATGGTAAGCTGCAGCCTGTTCTATTCCCCCATACATCCACCACATGATGTGTTTCCTGCTTGTGCCTGTGGGAATCCGGCAGTAAGGGTTACAGGCTCCAGGAGCTGCAGCTATTACCCCCAAAGCAGGTGGTGCCCAGCCAGGAGAAGGCGCCAGTGCCTGGAGGGGTTTTGGGAAGGGGCCAACAGGATGTGCCCTTGGTGTGAGACAGGCAGTGGGAAGGTGGAGCCAGGGAGGCTGCAGGGCCGAGGTGGAGGCTGCACCTCCTCAACACCAAGACGGGCCATCCTAGGGCAGTAGAGCGTGGCGTGGGGCTGGCAATGCACCAGATCCAAGGCTGTGGGTAATGACAGGCATAGGACAGTGGGGGCCCCAGTTGTCCCACTTTGGGGAAAAGCCCCAAGGCTCAGGGGCCTTGGCTGAGACCATTCGAGGGTAGAATTGTGGGACCTACAGCCCATCCTGGAGTCTAGGCCAGAGGACGCAGAATGGGGGTATGGGAGGTGGAAGGTCTTCCTGGAAGGGGGAACATTTTGTGCTGAGGAGCGGAGTGTGAGGCTGGACTCTGCCCAGTGCCCAGGGGCCTAGGTGGGGTGTGGGGGAGCTAAGTCTCGGGACTGAGCTCCCGTCCCTGACCAGCTAGCCCTGGACTCCTCCCTGCCTTCCCTCCCAAGTCTTCGTAGCCTGTCACCACTTCCCACCTGCCTCTGCGGCACCCTTCAGTGGCCACAGGGCACATGACCCGGGACTGGGCTGCTGGCCTCTCATGTGACTCTAGTTTCACTCAGCTGCTTGAGGCTACCACCCCCAGCACAGCTACTTGCCCAGGGAACCCTGCAGCCCCTAAACTTGACACAGAAGCCTGCTTCTCTGTCTCACTGTGCTGCTGGCATAGGGACCACTTTATACGACCTACCGTGGTCTGGCTCCCTGTGCGCTAAAGCCTATTCAGTCCCAGAGCCCCTTGCAGGGAAGGTGAGTCACCTGGACCACATGGCCCTTGAGTTGCCAGAGAAAGGACAGGATGGGAGCCCAGATGGGCACTTCCAGGACCCAAGGGGCAGCCTGCCAGGGATCATGGGTGCAGGCTCTGCGGGTAAGCACTGCAGTGACGAGGGCACATCCCTGACTGCTGAGTGGCTGAGGTAGTGAGGTGCCCCCACCAGGGTGAGTGACAGATTGATGCTGTGTGAGCACCCGCTAGGTGGTGAACAACCTGGGGCCTGCCAGCCAATACCTAATGGCAATTGTGAGGTTTGGGTGACATAACTAACACATGCAAAGGCCCCATCCAGGACAGCCATGCACCAAGAACTCTGCTCCCTGGCTGTGGTTCTCCTTGTTAACACTCAAGGCCAGTCACCCTGCCTGGCTCGTGGTAAGGTGCAGAGGAGTGAGCCTGCCTGGCCTCTGTCACCCCTACTCATGATCCCATAGGTGCCCATGCAAATCGCCTGTGGAGTCCTATCTTCATTGGCTGTCCCTGAGCCCCCTTGGGGTGGTATAGTCTTCCTTGGGTCTTTCTGTTTCATTTTTTTGTTTTTGGTGGAAGATCATGGCTCTCACCCCAGCCCTACCCTGCCTCAGGGGAGGAAGGGGCGTCTCTGCTTTGTGCTGCCCTGGATTGGCCCAGAAGTGGCCCCAGAGACCCCGTGCCACCTCCCTGGCCTCCCACGGGACCCAGAGGGGCCTCCACTGCCTCCTCAGCCTGGATTCCAGGACTAGCAATGGGAGCTGCAGAGGTCTTTCATGACTTTGTCCCTTGCCCAGTTCCAGGGAACAGTGTCGTCATGTCTTGGGGCATAGGCAGGGAGAGGCCCTGGGCCAGGTGAGGTCAGACCCAGAGGTGAGCCACACAGGGGCACAGCACCAGCCAGGCCCACAGCAGACAACACTGGGCCTCTTTGGCCTCTCCTGCTGCTGAGGGGCCCAGTGTGTCCAGGACCCTGACTTCTGCTCCCTGACTTGGGCAGCGCCCTCCTCTTTGAAGCCCTCTTTAGTGTTCTGATATTGTCAGCCACCTCTGCCCAGCACCTGTTCCCAGAGTGTGCAGAGTTCCGGGTTACTCGGGCCTCTGATGTGCAGATGATGCGTGGAGACCGAGTCTGCACACATGCGTGGGTTTATGTGTCCAAAGCCATGTGGGCATAGTTCCTTGCAGGACCAGCTGCTGACCGGGTGGGGGCTCCACCACAGCACTGGAATTAGGATGCCTTGCTCCAGCTGGGCTGGGACCTGCTGGGTGTCCAGGGTGTCCAGGATCCACCTCAGCCATAGCTGTGAGGGCTGCTGGGGTCCACAGGAGCTGAGTCCCGCCTGCCAGCTGGTCCTACTAGCTGCCACAGGCGGTGGCTGAGATTCTGCACCTGGCAGGTGCCCAGCACACAGCCCACCCGCATCAGCTGGGTGTTAGGTCTCCGGAGGCCAGAGTGTCGCCAGGGTCCTGCGCGTCGTCTGCCGCCATCTTTGAGAGGCTGGCTCATAGTGGGGGCCAGGCTGACCCTCCCCTGTGACTGGAGTGGTGGGTGAGGGTGCTGGGACTGCAGGCCACTGGGGGTCCAGGCTGCGGGCTCCCTGTAGAGGGGGAAGGGAGGTGTAAACCCAATGGCTGGGCCTTCCAGGGCCTCCCAAACCCACCCACCCTTCCTCTACACAGGCTGAGGGTTAGACAGGGGAACTCCACTGCTTCCCAGTGGCCTGGCACAGGAGGGGGGAAGCCTGGGCCCCCACACAGCCTGTGCACACCAGGGCAAGCCTACCCTCCCTTCTAAATTCAGATCACATGTCCTCTGAACAAGTCCTCCCTGAGCAAAGGGCACCAGGGCACGGGGCCTCTGAGTACTCTCAAGATTCAGTGACTTCTCAGCTCTTTCCTCGGCCCGCCCGGGAGGGCCCAGGCTTCTCCTTCCCCGAGGGGACCCTCTGGTGGGGAGGCTGCTCTGCCCATCTAGGAGAGGCAAAGGAAGAGAGGCTGCTCAGGCGGGGAAGGCTGGGGTGGCCCTGGATTAGAGCTGAACCCTAGCACTGGGTTCCCAAGGGGAGGTGGGCGGCAGGGGGCGACACAGGCCTCCAGGGCCAGGGGTCGGCGTCGGAGTCAGAGGGGTGCACCTGGCTCACCTGGGTCGCGCGGGCCGAGGGCCCCGGCGCAGGCTGCCAGAGTGCGCGCCTGGGAGCTGCAGGTGGAGGAGGCTGATGCAACCGAGGACGACGGCGACAGTCAGCGGCCGGGCCATGGCGGGGCTGTAGAGGCGGGCGGTGAGGCGGGCGGGCAGGGGCAGCGTGGGCCGGGACGTCCTCCGCCCGCACCCCGGGAGTTGCGCGCTGTCGGGGCGCGGGCGTGCTGGATACCTGTGTCCGTCGGGGCGAGGGTGGGGGTCCGTTCCCGTTCCCGGGGCACGGGGCGCGGGGTGCAGGTCGAAGTCGGCGGGCGGGTTGGGGTCTCCCCTGGTGCCTTCGCGGTCTAATCTGGGGTCCGCAGGTGACCTGAGGTGGCACCCCTGGCGCTAAGTAGACCTCGAAGCAGGAGGTGGAGCTGGGGCGCGGGGCGGAGCGCCTTCCCTTCCCCGGCCCGCGCGACCTCTCCCGCCCTTGGCAGCTGGGGAGCGGTGGCGCGAAGGGCAGGGGCGGGGCGCGGCCACCTGGCCCGGAACTCCGGGAGCACCTGGCCCCACTCCTGGCGCCTTCTGGTGGGAACACAGCCCCAGACCCAGCGGGACTGGAGGGTGGTTGCTGGGGGCGACCCCCCTTGGCCACCTCTCAGCGTTGGGGTGGAGTGGCCCCACCTGGGAGAGCCACACAGTTTCCTACCAGGACCTTTCAAGCCCTCTTCAAGGTCCCTACAGACCTGCTTATCAAAGCACTGCATGGGTTTTGTAGGAAGTTTGAGAGTGGCAAGTGAGACCCTGTCCTTGCCAGGAGCCGCCTTCTGCGGGTTGTTCTCCTGTACACGGGTGTACTCTGGGAGTGTAACACCCACAGCCAAGTGCAACACATATAAAAACAGCCGACCAAAAAAAACCAAAAAACCAAAACAAAACAAAAAAACAGCCGACAGAGAAACCCCTATTCTTTTCTATGATTTGTCATATTCCAACACTGGTAGTCTGTGATTTACTTAGTCCTTTCTTAAAGTGAAATTAGGTGATTTCCAGTCTTTTCAAGAGGAAGAACCCCCTGCTGCCACAAGCTCACAACATGCCAAGTTCTCCACAAAACTTGCACCAATAATGTCTGCCCATGGTGGGCTTGATGTGATTCACTCTCTGCTTCTTTGTCACACAGAGAGGGGACCATTGTCTCATTGCCCCTTCTTGGGTGGGTAGCACTGCCTCACCCCCTCCGTTGGGCTCATCTAAGACCTGGTCACCTCTGTCCCTTCTGCTGAGCACACCTCAGTGCTCAATAAACATTTGCAGATGAATACATCAAGGAGTGTTGAGGTCAGGAGACCCTGAGAGCTCCGTTTACCTCAGAGGAAGGCAGGGAAGCATAAACTGATTCTGCTTGCTTATTTATTTCTACGTTTTAGGGGCAGGAATGATCTCATTTATGTCAGGAGAGGGGAGTGGTGCCTGCAAAGGCAGGTGAATGTGGGGCAGAGAGGTGGGTGCTGGGGTGACTGGCAGAAGTGGATACTGTGAGGAGGGCAGGGAGTGGACAGGAGGTCCCTGTTCTGGGCCCAGCCCATCTGTTTGCAGATGCAGGGAGCTGCTGGAGAGTGGGAAGAGGTTATGGTTTGGACACCCTGTGGCTGGCCCTTCAAGGGGCCTCCAGGGTGTCTATTGGGTTGGCCTCCAGCTTTGTGGCTCCAGGACTAAGGGCCAGGAAGAACATGGATTCAAGGGCTCAGATACAGAAGTTCTAAGAGGTATACTGAGCATCATTCAAAGAGAAGGGACAGCAGCAAAGGGTCAGGCAGAGGAGCCCAAGGCAGAACTGAATCTGTAGTTTGGCCTCCTCTCACCGGCAGCCTCACTCCACCCTCAGTCTGTCTCCATACTGCTGCAAGTATCCATCCCCAAACACAAATACCATCACATCATTCACTTCATCAATAAAAAAAATTAAACTAAAATTCCTGTCTTCATCAGGGAAGGTGAACCTCAACGAGACCATGGGTGGAAACCTCCCGTGTTCTTCCCTTTAGACCCTGGTGTGACAGACAGTCACTGCCTCTGCGAGCTCTGGGCCCCATCTCTCTGAAAGCCCATGGCAGGAGCCAGGGTCTGTCCTCAGGCTTCAGCCTGGCTGCTTATCCTGCCTTTGGCCACCCTACCTGAATTAGAGGCCCACCCTCTAGCCCCAGAGCCCCCTGCATGGCACATTTTTGGTATTCGCTATATATAGCTGTCTATGTGCCCTTCAAGGGAAGTCCTGAGTGTTCATTACCCTGAGCTGGAGAAGCTGCTTCTAGGTGTGCTGGGCCACCCACCTCAGTACCATGACTACAGAAACAGGTGGAAAGTAGGCAAGAGCCAGGACTAAGCTCAGGAGAGCTGTGTAGTGCTGGTGATACTGGGTAATATTTTATGGAGGTCTGCTTGAAGCCCAAAGGGTGGCAGCTGCACCACAGGAGGATCTAACTGTGTTAAGGTGGAGAGTGAAATTTGATCCTAATGGCAAGGATCCAAGAGAAAGAGTGTGGTGGGGACACTGATAGCCAAGAGTGGGAACTGGGCAGGAGGGACAGGTTTTTTGAGACAAGGTCTCGGCTATGCAGTTCAGGCCATCCTTGAATTCATTATGTAGTCCAGGCTGGCCTCAAACTCCTGGTGACCCTCCTGCCCCAGCATCCTGAATGCTGGGATTACAGGTATGTGCCACCACATCTAGTTTGGAAGGCTGGTTTCCATGGTAACTGTGGGAGGGTGGGGGCGAGGCAGGCAGGCAGGTTTGGGGCTTGGCAATGGAACACAGTTCTCTCATCTGATTGGTCTGTTTTCTCTGGGAAGGAGGGGTGGCTGACCATTCCTGAGATGTGGACCAGGCAGTCAGAGAATCGAGGTGAGTGCAAACCAGAAGACAGCTGGCCAGACATCCACAGGCTGGGCATGTGTAGCGGGGAGTGTCTTCCATCCCAGGCTGGGGCTCTGATGTCACTGTAGGTCACTCTGTCCTGTATAGTAGGTGCAGGGCTGGAGGATGTGGATTGTACGAAGCTAGGTTTTGCCAGATGGGGACATTAAGAAAACAGAGGGCCAGGAGGGTTGGGGTGAGGGTTAAATGGCAGGCCATGGAAGGTAGGCTGGATGGACGTGAAAGGATTGATGGAGGAAGTCAAGAGGCCTGTGGGCTGAGGAGAATGACTTTCTGAAGTTCTGAACCTGTTTGGGGGAGAAGAACCTCTAGGGAGACTACAAGCCCTCAGGAAAAAAAGGAGGCTGGATCAGAAGCAGGTGACCTGGGCAGTGTGCAGGGGATAGCAAACTTGGAGGGAAAGGGTGGGCTGGGAGGTGTTCTTGCCAGGGATGGGGCTCCTTAGGCTGAGGAACACTGGGCCTGGTGGCAGGCCTAGGGAAAGAGGGGATCAGAGTCCTCACTAGGAGGAGAATCTGCACTGGGCCAGATTTACACTGGAACTCTGTTGGTCCATGTACACTCAGGGATGTGGACCTTTAGTGACAGCAGCCAGCACAAGACAGCTCAGGCAGAAAAGAGGACCTTCTCAGCCCTGTACCTGCCAGTAGTAGAGGGGGCTGTGCCTAGGGGTAGGCAGGAACGCTGTTTCTCTCTCAGGTCTTCTTTCAGTTTAGTTTCATTCCTCCCCTCAGGATAGCGCCTGCCAGCATGTGAAGAAAGCTCGGAGGCCAGAAGTTAGCTCTTCTGTCCCTTCCTGCAGGGGCCAAATACATCTGAACACAAGACTGGCCCGGGGCCTTCCCCGAAATTGCTCCACACCTCTGCTCACACCTCCTCACAGCTGGACATGCAGCACGCCTATTGAATGTCCCATCCCATCGAGATGGGGTTCCCAGGCGGCCAGAGCCCTCCTCTGACTGGGAGCCTCAAGGACAGGGCCTGGGCATGTTCCTGTCCTCCACTGCCAGGCTGGCAGCCCTGGCGGCGACGGCACTGGCCGAGTGCAACGTCCTCCAGTTTGGAAACCGGGTGGGCAGGACCCGGGCCGTCCTGCTCGCTTCCTCCTCAAGGGCGGGGCCAGAGTTTCTTTCCGCCCAATGTCAGAGTACAGAGAGCGAGGCCCACCCAGGTGCTGGCCCGCGCCTACGATCAACCCCACCGCTGCCCGGGGCAGGCGTGCTGATCCATCCGAGCCGCCGTCAGCGTCACCCTCCAGAGGGGTGGGACCTACGGCCCGGAACCGGGGGCGGTAGGCGGGGGGCGGTGCTTTTGGTACCCGCCCCTCACAGGGTAGACCAATGGAGCACTTTTCCCCAGAAGCCCCGCCCAAAGAGGCGGGACGGATGCGCAGGCGCAAGACTCGGCCGGGCGGGCCGGCTGGCTGGGAAGATGGCGGCGGAAGCCTTGGCTAGCGCCGTGCCGGAACGGGCCCGGGGCGTCCGGAGTGCGCGGCCCAAGGCCGGGGCCGGGCCATGAGCGCGCCTCCCTCGAGTTCCCGAGCCGCGGAGCCCACCCGCGTCCCTCGGGCCGCCCCGCGCCTCTCATTATGGCGCGGCTCGCGGATTATTTTGTGCTGGTGGCATTCGGGCCGCACCCGCGCGGTGAGTGCTGCGGATGAGCGCTGAGGAACGGGGATGGGGACGGGGCCGGGCGCCGGGATACCGGGGACAGTTGACTGGGCTGGGGGGGCGAGAGACGGGGCCGGGCGCCGAGGGCTTGGGAAACGGCCTCAGCTGTGGGGTCTTCTCGAGGACCCGGGCGCTGGGCCTGTGCGAGGGCCGCCCCCGGGCACCTGTGTCCCGTGCAGAGGTGGGCAGGGGCGCGTACCTGCAGCTGTGAGGTGGGAGGGCGGAGGGCCCCGGGATTGCGCAGCCTCTCGCACTTCCATTTGGGTGAGATGCGCGCTCCCAGCCTTGGCCGCCTGCTGGCGGATGGTGCTAGGCTCGGACAGGGGTCTTGACTTGCCAGCCCTTCCTGTACTGCGGTCTAAGTCTCAAGCCACTGGTATGGTGCAGAGGAGATGGGGTTCAGGGGTTACTTCATGGGGAGGTAGTATTTAAGCTAGAATTCACCGTCGGAGGGTTTCAGAAGTGTTGGGAGCAGAGAAGAGCATTGCTGGCAATGGGCCTTAACCGTCCAGGCCCTGCAGGCCAAACCCTGGGTAGGGGATCAGTGTGGTCATTGGTGCTGATGTCCGGGAGGTCCAGGTCTGAGGTCAGCACCTGTGTCTGAGAACCTTCATTCCGGGGGGTAGGAGAAAGCAGAGCCTGATGATGACATCAGCTCAGCCGTGGAGACAGTGGTGTTGGGGTGTTGATGAGTATCCTCAGTGTGCCAGGCCCTGCACGGGCCTTTGTAAGTATGATCTCACTTCTTCCCAGCAGCCCACCAGAGTTGGCCTTATGTTGCCCCCATCTGTACAGCAGAATCAGGTGCAGGTCTAAGCTGGTTGGGACTTGTATCCAAGCCATGCAGTCATGGTTGCAATGGGGCAGCATGTCATTCGGAACAGCCGTGTGGTCAGGCTAGGGCTAGCCCCTGAGGAATGGACGTCAGGCTGAGTCCTCCCCACCTCATTATCCTGTTTCTTTTTCTTTTTCCCCCATCTTTTCTTTCTTTATGCCTGCAGTGCTGAGGATCAAACCCAGGGCCTCACATATGCTAGGCAAACACTCTACCACTGAGCTGTACCCTTAGCCCTATCCATTTTCTTATCAGTCTAGGTGACACTGTCACCATCCAGGTCCTGAACTTTTTCTCTTCTTTGCTTTTCTTCTTGCTGATCCTCTACCTGACTGTCCCTTTGTCCAGTGTCCACCTCTTGGACCCTGCACACTCTGAAGCCTCTTCAGCATCTTCGACTCCAGATCATTCGTAGTGGCCTCTCACTCAGCACTTGCTTCTCTCTGGTTTCGTCTGTTCAAGTGTATGTCTTCTGGTTCCATCATGAGCATCTGTCTTTCCCTCCAAACAGAGATCTCAAAGGCAGAGCCCACATCACCCTCAGCCTCCTGTCCTCTGTGCATCAGTGTTGTACTGGCCATCACAGGGAGCACTATCTGCTCCCAGGCACATGTGGCAGTGAGGCCTTAGCTTCTGGGGCAGAGGGCTGCGTAGAGATCCAGGTAAACGGCTGGCTAAGAGCTTCTTGATGGCGAGTGGCCTTGGGCTGGGTTCTGAGGCAGGGGCTTTAGGAACAGAGAGGGCTTGGAGGAAGATGATGAGAGCAATGTGGGGAAGGAGAGGCAAAGACTCCAGGCAGAAGCCAGGTAGGAGGCAAGGTGGCTGTGGGGAGTGACAGTCAAGGGTGAATGTTAGAGGGGAGGTTTGGGTGGGCTCCATGAGAAGCTGGCTGTGACACATGTGTGCTCAGTGCTGGATCCATGTGAGGGGCAGTCACCTTTGGCCTTGTGGCCTCTGAGCAGTACAGGATCAAAGGCCATGGCCTTCTCTCCCTGAAGGAGTGACTTCCAAACTAACCACTGCCTTCTGGGATCAGAGCTGTCAGCTGCTGGCTGGTCACTCAGCCTCGTGGTGTCTCTTGTAAGGCCTTAACCATCCCTGTGTGGAACAATCCCACAGCTTGGGACCTTGGCCACGGGCTGAATGCAGAGCCAGGTGAAAGGATGGGGGAAGCTAAAAGGTGCCTGAAGCAGAGGTATACACAGTGGAGGATCAGGTGTCCCTGCTTTGCCACCCCATAGCTCTGTAATCTTGGGCAGTCATTCAGCTCTTGGTGCCTCAGTTTCTTCATCTAGAGCTGGGATAAGTCATGCTTCCTCATCTAGTGCTAGCCTGGGTGAGGATGTGAGCACATACATGTGAGACCTCAGGAAACAGTGGATGTCTTCCTAGTGGCTGTATAGCAGTTGTGTGAACACTTCTAGGCACAGATGGCTCGATGTGCCTCTGAGGGAAGAAGAGGGACGAGAAGAGCTGTGTGCATTTAGACCTAGGACAGTGGGGCAGCTGTGCAGGGTCTTTTTGGTTGAGGAGTATGAGTGGGGGAATTTCTTGTCTTTGTCTGGATTTAAACATCCTTCCTAGGATCGCTGGGTGCAGGGCCTGGGTACTGCATGTGTCTCAGCTGCTCGGTTTGGGTCAAGTCCTGTCTGAGGCAGCATCATGGTTGCCAGTGGTTACCAGCTGGCAACCTTTCTGGGAGGTTGGACGGGGTGGGAAGTGGAGAAGGAGAATGCCTGGGCTGTGTGTGACCCTTTCACCTCAGAGGATGCCAGCTGGCCCTTCACAGGCTCCTTAGCTGGTGAGTCAGGGAGTACCTCTGTGCCCTGGGCCTGGCTCTGGGGCCAGTGAGAACCAGACAGATTATCCTTGCCTATCTCCCAAAAGAGATCAGCCGATTTAATGTAGTTTGGCCAGCTGGAGAGGCCCCTGACCTGGCCTACACCTGCCTCGTAGCCCCCTTGCTCCCACTGGGAAGGGAGCAGTTGGACCCCTAGCATCTGAGAAAAAGACCCACCATCCCATGGCCTGGCCTCTTTCAGTCTTGGGTGATGAGCTGGCCACATTCTTGGGCTCCATCTACTGTCCCCACCCATGTTCCTGCCTTCCCTTGGGAGCAGGTTGGGGCTGTTTGGGATGGCTGCAGTTGCCTTTCAACCCCCATCTGGGGTCCAAGACCTTGGCTCAGAGCCGCTGTGGCCTGACTGTGGGGTGGGGGCAGGTTAGGGAGGATGACAGAAGAAGCTGTGAGCCCCCTCTGCGTGTCTGCTATTGTGGCTGGCTTGGGGCAGCATGCCTACATGCTGAGGTCCAGGTGGGTGGAGCAGCAAGAGGTGCTGTCCTTCTTTCCTTCTCTTCCTTATTATAGCTGGGCTTATCCCAGGCAGAAGCTGGCAGGGCTGTTCAGCATGTATGGTGGGTGTGTAGTGGGCTGGACAGAAGAGGGTGCCTTTCTTTGCCTCCTCACAGCACACACTGGCCTGGGCTGGCTCTCCAGGCGTTGGAGCCTGGCACTGGCAATGGGGTGCTGCCAGCAGATGACAGAACGCATGGTCTGTGTTCTGGCCAGCCTGCCGTTTGGGCCTGCAGCCTGCATGGGACTGGCTGGTGGAGGAAGTTCTCACTGAGGAGCTTTGAGGTCAGGAGCCTCAGTGCCACCTGTGGGCACTCCCCCCTACAACGTGTGGTTCAAGAGCAGAAGGGAGAGAGGACTTCTCATGTATGCCTCAGGGGACCAGGGGACCCCTCTTCCTTGGGCCCCCTAGGAGTACTGATTGCTTCATGATGCATGGCTGTGCTGTTGGGATTAGTATTGCCGCTGTGGGGCAGCAAGGGAAGCGTGCCCTCGCTCCTGTCTACCCCTGGTGGGGCAAAGAGCTCAGCTCCTCATCGCAAGTCACCCTCATAACCACGGGCTTGAGTGGGTGGGGTATACTGGGGACACTTGGCAGAAAGAACCTCTTTACCCTGTGTAGGCCAGCTGCCAAGCTGCAGCCTGGCCTCCAATGGTACAGAGCTGAGGTGCAGGCTGGGGTCGCAAAGAAGGAGCCAGAGCTACAGTCCCTCTTCATGGTGTGCCTGTCTCAGGAGGGCCTGTGTGTCCTGGTGCCTGGGGGCTCTAGAAGCTACTTTGTACTTCCAGAGGAGGAACCTGTTTGCTTGTGGGTGTGAGTAGGGTTGGGTGAAGGAAAGATGGTCATGTAGTCAACAATATGCATTCAGCAAGTCCTAATTAGGATGTGGTTTATGCCAGGCACCAGAGCTTGCAGACAGGTGTACCAGTTGTCACAGGGTGGGGGAGGGTGGAGGTAAAGGAAGGAGATTCTGGGGGGGGAGTCCTGCCCCAGACTCAGGCAGAGAATTTCCCAGATGAGGGAACACAGGAGGCACAGGGAAGGAGCTCCTGAGGTGTGCCTGCTGGGCTGAACCACCCATCCACCCTTGTGAGGCAGCGGGGACCACCAGAGAGTCATAGAGATGAACGGGGATGTGAAAGGGGTGGCGAACAGTGACTACCCTTTCTGTGCAGTCCCCTGGGGTGAGAGGTTGCTGAGAGCAGCCCTCTAAAGGCCACCTGCCCCGCCTGGCCTTGGGGGAGGCTGCAGAGCAGACACACTGTCAACACACCCCCTCTTCCTTCCTCCGCCTGCTGCCTCATGGCAAGAACTGGGTGAGCCCTGGGTGCCAGCCAGGGATGGGCCCAGATGGTGGTTTGGGGCTGAGCACAAGAAGGCCCTTGGTGTAGTGGGTGGGGGGAGGAGCCATGCTCCAGGAGTGTGTGTGCCAGTCAACCCAGGCCTGTCCAGGATGGGCCTGGGGGTGGACCGGAGGGACCCCATGGGGGCTTTGTCTTGGTGGGGCAGGCAGGTGCGTGGGTGTGTGTAGGTGGGCAGACACCTGTCCCCTCCATGTCTGCCACCTGTCACCCTGCAGGCGGCAGTGTGATGTGGGGGGAGGAGAGCAGGAAGCTGAGGTTTTGTGAGTCACAATTGGCCCCTCATCACCCCACCACCTCCAGTACAACAGTGACCTATCTCGTGTTCCTGTCTTGGGCCTTGCCTGCATGATCTTGGAGGGCTGGCTGCCCTGCCTCTGCCTCTTTGTTGGGGGTCAGCTCGCCTATCAGGTGGGCCAGGCTGGGTGAATGAAAGGCTGCAGACCCTCAGAGGCTGTATACAAGGCAGTTTTCTGGGGCTTAGTGGGGTCCACAGAGGGGCTTTATGTTGAGCATCCTCCCTTTTCTGCCTGCTTCTGCTGGTTCAAGCAGGGGATGATGGACATGATGCCCCGGGGCCTTTGTCGTGTGTGGGAGGTGAACGTCAGCAGGCCCTTGCCTTCTCACCATATCCTGCTCTTTCTTCCTCCATGAGTCCTGTATAGTACATGGAGCAGTGACCTGGCAGGAGCTGGGTTCTGAGCTCTCCCTGCTCCTGTCATGGCCCTCGTCATGTTTCCTGGTTTGGCTTTGGAGAGGGCGAGCCATGGGCAGGGCCTCCACCCCACTGGTGTGGACCAGACTTGGAAGCAGTGCCCTGGGCATGGTAGTGAGGGAGTGTGGACCAGAGGGCATTTAGGGGGCTGTGGGGCTCCCAGGGCAGGCACTTGAGAAAGCTGTCTTCTGAAACCTGGGCTGGGGTCTGTCCCTGAGGTGCTGGGGCCTGGGTGGCCTCCAGCCACACACAAGGGCTTAAACTCCATACAGTAACAAGTATGTCCTAGGCACCCTCAGTGTGGGTCTAGGGCAGGTAGATAACAGGAGCTATGGAGTGCCCAAGTGTGTCCCATACAATACATGTGCCCTCTGTCTACCTAGTGTTCCCTGCCTGGCAGGCTTTGAGAATTATCAGGCTGAGGGTCCACATTGAGGCTTGGCAATGGGGGCAGATGCCAAGGGGCGTGGCTTGGCCGAGCTACTGCCCCCCACCCCATGGTAGGGCCATGTGCTTCAAGAGGTTGGATTGCCCTGACAGGTGAGAGGAGGGCTCTGGAAGGCACCTGGGGTGGAGAGAAGAACAGAGGCGACTTAAAGAGACCTTGGTGCTTCTCTCTGCCCTGTGCTAGCCCTGGGGTTTGTGGTTGCCCAGTGACCTACGCAGAGCCATTTTCAGGGAAATGGTGGGTCTGGAAGCTCAGGGTGATCTGATACCAGATGAGGGGGTATGTTTCTACCCTGGGCCGTGATGCCTGGGCTACTGGGGTGTGGGAGGTGCTCTGACACCCCCCCCCCCCGTTCTTGTTCTCAGGGAGTGGGGAAGGCCAGGGCCAGATCCTGCAGCGCTTCCCGGAAAAGGACTGGGAAGACAACCCCTTCCCGCAGGGCATTGAGCTGGTGAGTAGGGAGGGCCAGTGCTAGAACTTCAGACCCTTGGTGGAGGGTGGGGGTGGCTGGCTTGACTGGCAGGCTATTTGGTGCCCATGTCACTGTACTGTGTTCTCATTCGCTCTTGGTGGTGAGGCCAGAGGCTCTTGCACCTTTCACTTAGAGGGGTTGAGGCCCAGGAGGTAAGGTGTCCTACAGTCACTATGAGCCATTGTTCACATACCCTGGAACTCTGAGGGCAGGTGAGGTGGGCAAGTGGCTGTCCCCTGCTGCTGCGGGTGTGGGCGTAGGCAGCTGACTGCTCAGTCCTCCTGCAGTTTTGTCAGCCCAGTGGGTGGCAGCTGTGTCCTGAGAGGAACCCACCGACCTTCTTCGTTGCTGTCCTCACTGACATAAATTCTGAACGACACTATTGCGCCTGCTTGACCTTCTGGGAGCCAGTGGAACCCACACAGGTCAGCTGGGGTCTGGAGTGTAGCATGAGGCAACTCCCTCTGTCTCTGGGGGATCTTCCATCCAGTGGAGGCCACAGTCCCCCAAGGGCCAGGTCTGTTTGATTTGGCTTTGTCCTCTACCTGGGCTTCTGTCCCCAGGAAGCAGTGGGCATTGAGGATGCCGTGGAGATGGAGGAGACGGCAGACGAGGGAGGCCTGGGGCAGCTGTCGCCTGCAACTCCTGCCCAACCTGGCCAGCTGTTTGCTCCGAAGACTCTGGTGCTAGTGTCGAGACTGGACCACACAGAAGTGTTCAGGGTGAGATGGGCTGCCATGACGGCAAGGCAGGGCTTGGGGTCCTCCTGTTGGCTGATAATCATCCCCATCTGCTTATTGCAGAACAGCCTTGGGCTCATCTATACCATCCACGTGGAGGGCCTGAATGTGTGTCTGGAGAATGTGATTGGGAACCTGCTGACGTGTACTGTCCCCTTGGCTGGGGGCTCACAGGTGGGTCTTGGGAACGGCCAGCGTCCCCATGGCCACAGGTCCTCCTGTTGTGGTCATGGAGGTGGGCTCTAGGAGTTCAGCATCTGAGTGTCCCCTTTGCTCTCAGTGCTGTCATCTCTTGGCCCTGCCTGCCCACTGGCTCTCATTCTTGTACCTGTTCCTTTGGACTGGCATCTTTCATCTCTGTCTTCTTGATACTTGGGTGTGTCCTGTCTGTGGATGTTGGTGTCCACTTGTCTGTCTGCTCCCTGCTCTGTCGTGTGCACTGGGGATGTCTAACTGTGTCTCTCTGCCTGTCTGTCCTGTGCAGCTGGACTCTGTTGAGGAAGGAGCGGTATGAACCCTTTGTTTCTTCTGCCCATCCAGGCCCTGCCCCCACCCGAGGTCAGAGGCAGCCACCCCTGCCCTGAGTTTTCTCTGCAGCACTGCTCAGCGAGCAGAGGCAGGATCTGGTCTTTCCCTCCCACCATCCCAGCCAGTCCTATCTTGGGGTCTGTCGGTATACCAGGGCACGCCTGGGCCCCCTGAGCTCTGGCCTGAGTCATGTTTGGTCAAGCTGCTGAGCTCTAGTTCTTTTCTTTGCACAGAGAACCATCTCTTTGGGAGCTGGTGACCGGCAGGTCATTCAGACCCCACTGGCCGACTCTCTGCCTGTCAGCCGCTGTAGTGTGGCCTTGCTCTTCCGCCAGCTGGGTGAGCCTACATATCTTCCCTGTCCCTCCTGCCCCAACTTCCTGTCCATGACTGAGGAGTAGAGGTACAGGTTCTCACTGCGTGCCTGGGGAGGGCATACAGGCCCCTTACCATGCCTGTGCTCTTCCCTCAGGCATCACCAACGTGCTATCTCTGTTCTGTGCCGCCCTCACGGAGCACAAGGTCCTCTTCCTATCCCGGAGCTACCAGAGGCTTGCAGATGCCTGCAGGGGCCTCCTGGCTCTGCTCTTCCCTCTCAGATACAGGTGCCTCCCTGTCTGGACCCTCCACCCAGCCTCTCCTGACCCCTCTGCCCAGCCCTACCCTCCAACCCTGCCTCCAGGACTCACTGTGTCCTCTGGGGCCTGCTGTAGCTTCACCTATGTACCAATCCTGCCGGCCCAGTTGCTGGAGGTCCTCAGCACACCTACGCCCTTCATCATTGGGGTCAATGCCACCTTCCAGGCAGAGACCCAAGAACTGGTAAGCCCTGTGGTGTGTGTCTGCCTTGCTGCCCAAGCCTGTAGGTCCCTGACCACTTGCTCCCTTTGGTCCACAGCTGGACGTGATTGTTGCTGACCTTGATGGAGGGACAGTGGCCGTCCCTGAATGTGTGCACATTCCTCCCCTGCCAGAACCACTGCAGAGCCAGACACACAGCCTTCTGAGCATGGTGAGGACAGGGGCCAGGGTGTGGCTGGAACCCAGGCCTCTTGGGAGCCATTGCCCAGCAGCAAGGAGAGCCTGAGGCTGGTTGTGCCTGAGCGCCACATCCCTGTTCTCTGCTTCTGCAGGTCCTGGATCCAGAGCTGGAGTTGGCTGATCTTGCCTTTCCCCCTGCCACGGTGTCCACTTCTTCCCTGAAGATGCAGGTGGGGCTTGTTGATGTTCCTTTTGGGCTCATTTAGGTCTGCTGCCTCTGATGGTGGGGTGGATGGTGTGAGCTCCCTGCAGCCCCCTCCAGGCTGGCCTTGAGCTCCTGGTACAGGTAGGAAGAGCTTGGGAGCAAAGCGGCTGCTGCAAGCGTCAGGTGTGGGGTGGTGCAGTGGGGGAGCCAAGGCTGCAGGGAGGAGTCATTTGGCTGGAGGGGTGACAGGAAGGGCAGGAAGGCATGGTGAGAAGCCTACTCCTGGCCTTGGGTGGGCCAGCGGGTAGCAGGCCTGGCACTCACTGTACTGATTGTGCTCCAGGACAAGGAGCTGCGTGCTGTCTTCCTGCGGCTCTTTGCTCAGCTCCTGCAGGGCTACCGCTGGTGTCTGCACATTGTGCGCATCCACCCAGAGCCTGTCATCCGCTTCCACAAGGTGAGCTGCCAGATTGGGGGGTGGGTGCTCTGTACGTCATGGAGCTGACCTCCTGGTGTTTCCTCAGGCAGCCTTCTTGGGCCAGCGTGGGCTGATAGAGGATGACTTCCTGATGAAGGTGCTGGAGGGCATGGCCTTTGCAGGCTTTGTGTCAGAGCGTGGGGTTCCTTACCGCCCCACGGACCTGTTTGATGAGGTGTGCCCCTTGCCCCTGCCTGCCTCTTCCCTTCCTCCCTTCCCCCTCTCACCCTTCCCTCTGGTTCACGTTGCCTCCTGCTCCAACCTTGCCAGCTGGTGGCCCACGAGGTGGCACGGATGCGTGCAGAGGAGAACCACCCACAGCGTGTCCTGCGTCATGTCCAGGAACTGGCAGAGCAGCTCTATAAGAATGTATGGCAGGTGGCATGAGGTAGGTGTGGTGTTACCTTGGCCCCCACCCTCCAGCCATTGCTTGCCTGTTCTTCCCTAGGAGAACCCGTACCCTGCCGTGGCCATGCACAAGGTACAGAGGCCAGGCGAGGCCAGTCATCTGCGGCGGGCACCCCGACCCTTCCCCCGGCTGGATGAGGGCACTGTGCAGTGGATTGTGGACCAGGCTGCGGCGAAGATGCAGGGTGCACCCCCAGCTGTGAAGGCCGAGAGGAGGACCACTGTGCCCTCAGGGCCCCCCATGAGTATGTAATGAGGAGGGGAGAGCAGGCCCCAAGCTTGACCCAGGATGGGCACGGGGTCAAGGGTCAGGGTGAGCATGTCTTGTCTCCTCAGCGGCCATACTAGAGCGGTGCAGTGGACTACATGTCAACAGTGCACGGCGGCTAGAAGTGGTGCGGAATTGCATCTCCTATGTGTTTGAGGGGAAGATGCTTGAAGCCAAGAAGGTGAGGCACAAGGGGTGGGGCCTCTGGTCTGGGGCCAGACAGCAGCTTTCAGTGGATTCTCAGGCTTCCCCTTAAGTGCTAGAGGTACACAGGGTTTCCTTCTGATCTCAGTGGGCAGTAGGACAAGCTTTCTGGGAAGGCTTGGTGAGGGGGGTTGGCATCAATTTTTAGAAATTAGGAGACTTTAGCTGGGTATGATGGCATGTGCATATAATCTTAGTACTGAGGCAGGAGGTTGAGGCAGGAGGATTGCAAGCTTGAACCCAGCCTGGGCAACTTAGCTACTTAGTGAGACCTTATCTCAGATTGTAAGAGGTTTGAAGATACAGCTCAGTGGGAAGGTCCTGGGTTTAACCTCCAGTACTGAATGAATGAATGAATGAATGAATGAATGAGAAGACCTTGGGGCTGGGGATTTAGCTCAGTGGTTAGAGTGCTTGTCTCGCAAGTACAAGGCCCTGAGTTCGATCCCCAGCACCAAAAAAAAAAAAAGATTTTCATTAAGTATTTTCTGCATCCTTGTCCTGAAAGAGTACAGACATGTAAATGTCATGTCTTTTTAGTTCAGAGAAATCAGAACCTACTTGCACATTCTTCTGTCCTTCATGGTGTTCACGTAACCTTGGGTCCTTTCATGGCAGCCAGTCTGAGTCTCTTTCTTTTGGGGTTCCCCATGGCTTTATGATGACTAACGGCCCTCCCGTGGCCCGACCCTTGCTGTGTGACACCTGTGCTCTTTTAAGGGCTTACGTCCAGAATGCACATCCACAGACTTGTGAGCTATAGCTTGAGTACCACACGTCTCTGTCTTCATGTGGAGTTGCTGGGTCACTAGAGGCTTTAGTCTTTATTGGGCAGTGAAGCCCAGCACCTAGGAACACCTGACCCTTGTGGCTTTGGTCTCCTCTATGCTTGGAGCTTGCTGTGCTCTCCTCCTTGCCTCCCCTGGCGGACACCTTCAACCCATGTTCCCTTTGCCCTGGCCCCAGCTGCTCCCAGCTGTGCTCAGGGCCCTGAAGGGGCGTGCTGCCCGCCGCTGCCTCGCCCAGGAGCTGCACGTCCATGTGCAACAGAACCGGGCAGTCCTGGACCACCAGCAGTTCGACTTTGTTGTCCGCATGATGAACTGCTGCCTGCAGGTGAGGCTGGGTTAAGCCCTCTCCTGCAGTGATGTGGGATGTGGGGGTAGGCAGGGGTTCCCCACGACTTCCTGTGGTCTTCAGGGTAGAGTGGAGAGGAGTACAGGGGATGATCACTATGTCCATGGGATGGGGGTCCGGGTCTGTAGGGAGTGAAGGGGAAGTGGGGAAAGTCCTACCAGGGGTAGGTACAGGGCTCACCTTGAAACCTCTTCCAACCCTGGGAAGTTAAAGCCAGTGGCTTCAAGTGACAACAGTGGGTAGTGCTGGCCTCTGGAGGCCACAGGGATGACTGGAGGTGGGTACTGTCAAGGAGAGGGAGTCCCCACAGGCTGCGGCTCTGTCCACAGGACTGCACTTCTCTGGATGAGCATGGCATTGCGGCTGCTCTGCTGCCCCTGGTTACTGCCTTCTGCCGGGTGAGCTCAGGGTCCCTTGGCCTCCTCCCTACTTCCTGTCTGGCTTCGTCCAGGTGACCTCCCCAATCTGCTTCTGCAGAAGCTGAGCCCAGGGGTGACGCAGTTTGCATACAGCTGCGTACAGGAGCATGTGGTGTGGAGCACGCCGCAGTTTTGGGAGGCCATGTTCTATGGGGATGTGCAGACCCACATCCGGGCCCTCTACCTGGAGCCCTCTGAAGACCGAGCCCCTTCCCAGGTGTGCAGGATTCTCTGGGTCTGGGTGGGGTTGGGGCTGAGTAATCCTGGTTGGCTCACCATGCACCCTGGCAGGAGGCTGGGGAGGTGCCAAACCAGGAGGATGAGCGCTCTGCCCTAGATGTGGCTTCGGAGCAGCGGCGCCTGTGGCCAACCCTGAGCCGAGAAAAGCAGCAGGAGCTGGTGCAGAAGGAAGAGAGCACAGTGTTCAGCCAGGCCATCCATTATGCCAACCGCATGAGCTACCTCCTGCTGCCTCTGGACAGCAGCAAGAGCCGCCTTCTGCGGGAGCGGGCAGGGCTGGGGGACCTCGAGAGCGCCAGCAACAGCCTGGTCACCAACAGGTGGGGGCGGGGCCTGGGAGGGCCTGGGCAGGACTTGTGGGTGGGGGCTAAGCCTACACCCATACCCGTCTTGGCCAGCATGGCAGGCAGCGTGGCTGAGAGCTATGACACAGAGAGTGGCTTTGAGGATGCAGAGACCTGTGATGTGGCTGGGGCCGTGGTCCGCTTCATCAACCGTTTTGTGGACAAGGTCTGCACAGAGAGTGGGGTCACCAGCGAGCACCTCAAGGGGCTGCATGTCATGGTGCCAGGTATGGGGTCTGGGCATGGAAGCATTTCCTCAGACGGGCAGCTGTAGGGGCCCAGGGCGTGAGAACTGCTCTCCCTCAGATATCGTGCAGATGCATATTGAGACCCTGGAGGCTGTGCACCGTGAGAGCAAGAGGCTGCCCCCCATCCAGAAAGTGAGTGGGGGCCAGGTGGGCTGTGGGGGCCGGGGTCCTGGGCTGTGTCCTGAGGCATTGCTTATATCTGAGCAGCCCAAGCTCCTCCGACCTCGCCTGTTGCCTGGAGAGGAGTGTGTCCTGGATGGCCTGCGTGTTTACCTGCTACCAGATGGGCGTGAAGAGGGTACAGGGGGCAGCGGAGGGGGCCCTGCACTGCTTCCAGCTGAGGGTGCTGTCTTCCTCACTACGTACCGGGTCATCTTCACGGGGATGCCCACTGATCCTCTAGGTGAGCCTTGAGACCCTTGTCCAGCCCTCCCCTCCCTATCAGGTCTCTGAGGGGACCCTCCCTGCCTCTCTTTCCCTTTCTCAGAGATGTGGGGTCCCTAGGAGAGACAGGCTCTTGTCTGCTCCTTCCCCACCCACTTAGGACCCCCATAACTGTGCCCTGAGGTCTATGACCACTCTCCTTCCCTCTCCTCCTACTGACTTGCTTGGCCTGTTGTAAGTGGGGGAACAGGTGGTAGTCCGTTCCTTCCCGGTGGCTGCACTGACCAAGGAGAAGCGCATCAGTGTCCAGACCCCTGTGGACCAGCTCCTGCAGGATGGGCTGCAGCTGCGCTCCTGCACATTCCAGGTCAGTGACTTGGGGCCTCACTTGGCTCTCAGGATGGTGGCCTCTCTTCATTGGACCTCCAATTTTGAGTCTTTACTGTCCCCTTGGGGTGCTGACCCTCAAGTCCGTGTCTTGGCTGTGCTGTGCAAGCTGAGGCCTTGCCAGGCAGCCACTGAAATTTCCCCCATTTGCACATTGTGAATTGTGTGGGCACCAGGCCTTCCCTAAATCTCACCTGCTTCTGTGGCCTGGCTGCTGTGAGAAGGGAGCCTAGGTGCCTGGCAGCATTATAGTTGGGGCGGGGACTGCTGGTCCTCAGACCACGAGAGTGTCTGTCTGTCTGTCTGTCTGACACAGCTGCTGAAAATGGCCTTTGATGAGGAGGTGGGGTCCGACAGTGCTGAGCTCTTCCGCAAGCAGCTGCACAAACTGCGATACCCGCCGGACATAAGGGGTACCTTTGCGTTTACCCTTGGCTCCACCCACACGCCTAGCAGGCCAGCCCGGACTACCAAGGACAAGGGCCCTTCCCTCAGGTATAGAGCCGGGCCTCAGGACCAGGGTAGCTGGCACTGGCTATATGCCTACCCAACATCTCGTCTCATCTCTGTTGTACCTAGAACCCTGTCCCGGAACCTAGTGAAGAATGCTAAGAAGACCATTGGGCGACAGTATGTCACTCGAAAGAAGTTCAACCCCCCAGGCTGGGAGCACCATGGCCAGCCACCCACTGAGGACCAGGAGGACGAGATCTCAGGTGGGCACGGGTGGGGGTGTCCCAGGTGGTCTCCATCAGGGACAATCCCCATGGAGGACAGGTGGGCTGGGTCGTCTCTAGGTTGATGACCCCTGTGTGCTTGCACAGTGTCGGAGGAATTGGAGCCCAGCACGCTGACCCCATCCTCAGCCTTGAAGCCCTCAGACCGCATGACCATGAGCAGCCTGGTGGAACGGGCATGTTGCCGTGACTACCAGCGCCTGGGCCTGGGCACCCTGAGCAGCAGCCTGAGCCGGGCCAAGTCTGAGCCCTTCCGCATCTCCCCAGTCAACCGCATGTATGCCATCTGCCGCAGGTGAGGGCTAGCCAGGATATTCCAGGAGGATGCAGTCAGGGCTGGCTGGGATGGTGAGCAGTGCTTGGGTACCTCTCGTGCTTGTTAAGGGTGTGGCCCTGGCTCCTGGTGCAGCGAGGAGACTGTAGGCCTTGGTAGGGGCACATGGCTGAGCACCGGGTCTGAGAAGCACCTTTGGCCTTCTTGCACTGGGAGCCAAGAACTTGCTCCTTTTGCTGCTGCAACCTTCCACTCCTGTTTCTCTTCTGTGTCTGAGTCCCTGGGTGGGGGGGGCATGGGGCAAGGCTTCAGAGCTGCCTTCACAAGGCCTCTGCCTCCTACAGCTACCCAGGGCTGCTGATCGTTCCCCAGAGTATCCAGGACAATGCCCTGCAGCGCGTGTCCCGCTGTTACCGCCAGAACCGCTTCCCTGTGGTCTGCTGGCGCAGTGAGCGCTCCAAGGCTGTGTTGCTGCGCTCTGGGGGCCTGCATGGCAAGAGTGTTGTTGGCCTCTTCAAGGCACAGAACGCGCCTTCTCCAGGTACCCTTCCTGGGTTCTCCTGGGCTGCTCCACCCACCCTTCCCCACCTTTCCCCACCCCTTCCCATATCACCCTCTCCAGCTCCTGTCCCTCTCCTAGGCCAGTCTCAGGCAGACTCCAGCAGCCTGGAGCAGGAGAAGTACCTGCAGGCTGTGGTCAGCTCCATGCCCCGCTATGCTGACACGTCAGGACGCAATACGCTCAGTGGCTTCTCCTCAGCCCACATGGGCAGTCATGGTGAGAATACTTGAGGGTGGGAGGTGAGCATGGCTCAAAGAGGACTTTTAGGGGACTGTGGCAGCACTTACGGTGGGAGTGAGGGGCAGAAATGGCTTTGGTCAGGGATGTGTGGGTACAGGAAGCAGATGGGGCCCTCTGGTCACTGTGGGGAGGATGGGAAGCCTGTGTAGACCAGGTGAGTGTCTTGAGGTCCTGCCTGCTGTGACCACAGTCTGTCCACCTCCTCGCAGCAGAGGCAGCGTTGTCTGATGCTGCCTGTGGCCCCAAACTCCTGACTTGTCCTTCCCAGTGCCACTCTGCCCATGGCTTGGCCTCCCCTCTCGCTCCTTGTCTGTGCTGCTCTCACTGTCGCTCTCATTCCTCCCCACGTACTCCAGGCTGACCCAGGCCACCCTCTTCCCCCCACTGAACCCAGGAGGTGCCCATGGTTCTCCTAGCCTCATCATAATTATGTAGTGCTTTCTGTCCCTGTGAGGCAGGGGTCCATTGTCCCCTTTTGCAAAAGAGGTGCCAGGCCAGGAGGTCAGGTGTGCGCAGGGGCCCCGTGCCACGGGCACTGGCTGTGGGGTGGGTTGTATTTCCGTGCTGACCCCAGGCTTGGCAGTGCTGAGAGTGTGTGATATTGTGTTCATGCTGGGCAGACAGCCAGGGTCAAGTGATGGGCAGGAAGTGAGTCACGGAGACTAGGGACAGGGAGAAGCTTCAGGCAGGAAGTGAGACCCCCAGTACCTGAAGGCCATGTGGGCAGCTCTGTAGGGGAGAGAGGGAAGGTTGGATTGGAGAAGGAGGCAGCCTTCCACCTTGGGGCTCTCCTTCCAAGGCAGCTGCTTTTCTTGTCTGTCACTTCCTTTGACCCTGACTGACCCCTTTTCCCACCTGACCCCACCTGATCTCCCAGTCCGCCCCCACCTGCCCCTCTGTTCTTTCCTGGTTCCCAGTCCCTGTCTGGCTGACCGTCTTGGCCCAGCTGGTAGATGCTGGGATCTTGGAGTTGCTGGGGGTTGGTTTCCTGGGCCTGCAGCACTGGCTACTGCCCAGTACACTGGGAACACCGTGTTGCCTGCCCGTGTGGGTTTCGCTTGTGTTACGTCTCAGCACTGGGGCGTGTGATCTGAGAGCCTCCTTACTAGAGCCTGCAGAACCTAGCCTGTCCTCTCTGCTGATGGCAGTGGCAGTGCCCACCTGGGGGTTGTATGGGGCATGAGCCATTCATACACAAAGCCAGGGCTGTCCTGGCCAATTCTGGTATTCAGAAGGTTGTAGACACTGTGTTGGGTGGGCATCAGCTCTTATCCCCTTGGTCCCTCCCCTTGACTTCATGGGGTGCATCTTCCTCTGCTGAGCCTCAGCTCCTGGGAACAGAGTAGGGTGCATTGGGGCTGGCAGCATATCCCACAGCAGAGCCATCTTGCAACCTGGGTGTCCCTGAGTCTGTCTGCCCTGTCCACTCTGGCTTCTATGAGCTGACCACCCAGGTCTGCAATCCTTGCCTGAGCCATCTGCCCTCCCCTCTGCGTGGGACTTCCTCACTTCCTGTTGAGCCTGTGGTCTCATCTGTGCTCAGCAGTGCTCCCCACGTGACCTGTGTCCCTTGTCACCATTTGCTGGGCACCGGGGCGAGGACCCAGGGCAGGGAATCTGCCCTCGGGGTCACCAGGGAGCACTGCACCAGGGGCAGGTCACACTGATCCTCCCATACTTTTCTGTTGCGAATACCTGCTTTCTATACCATTAAGTATGTTTTCTAGTCACTCTGTCTTCCTGCCTTCCCACCCCTGTTGAAATTCTGAGTGGCGCCAGTAGGCAGCATCCTCACCCACAGCTTCTCCTGGTGTCCCCTGGGTGTCTCTGCCCACCCCCACTCCCTCGGTTCCAGCACTGTCTTGTTGAGCTGGTGACTGTGCTGCCTCAGTGTGGAGGCATCAGAGTGTGGGGTGTGGCGGGCTAGTCTTGCACTCAGCCTGTGGTGACTGCCACAGTGGATGGGGACATTGCCTTGCACCCCCTCTGTCCCTCATGAGGCCTCCACATAGGCGAGCCTGAGGTGGGCTGGTGCCAAGACCTACCCTGTGACCCACCTGCCTCCCAGCCCCATGCTCAGGCCTCATGGCCAGGCCTCCAGGCCACATCACCCCAGCCTGTAAGTCTGCCTGACCTTGCCCCAGGCCCAGGTCTGTCCGTCCTGGGTTGAACTACTCTATTCCTCTGGTCTGCTCTCTCCCTCCTCTGGAAGCCTCTGAGCTTCCGCTTTTCCAGCCTCTACTTCTCAGGCACTCCTGTTGCTGTGTCCTTCAGGGCCTTGTGTGGCCCCGTTGAGAGTGTTTGTGGGTAGTGCCTGCCTGACGGGGCCTGCCCTGAGCCAAGGGAGGAAGGTCTGGGAAGGACAGGGCCTTCGTGGGGGGGGATTTGGGGACAAGTTTGCCCAGAGCTGTCATGGGTGGGAAGAAGGGACATTGGGAGGAGAGCCCAGGTCACCGAGCCCTGAGCCATCCCACTGCATGGGGCCCCTGCTGCCTGGTTGCTAGGATGGGGTTGGGGGTGGCACTTGCCTGGACCAGACAAGGGCTTTTCATCTCCCAAGATCAGGGGTTTGACCCTGACTTCTGCTGGCTCCAGAGTTTAGGGAAGGGGTTGTGGTGGGAACCTCTGGCCTGTAGGCTCCCCCAGGCCTGGGGCCAGGCCTGAGCCTTCTCTCTGCTGTGCCCCCAGTGCCCAGCCCCAGAGCCAGGGTCACCACGCTGTCCAACCCCATGGCGGCCTCGGCCTCCAGACGGACCGCGCCCCGAGGTACCGTACCAGGGGCTCCTCCCTCACCTGGCGCTGATGGCCCCCAGCGTGAACTGAGTCGTCTTGGTCACTAATGTTTCCCTCCACACCTGACACTAACGGCCCCTCTGTGACAGACCAGCATAATTGATTTTTTCTCTAGCCTGGTTACTTACCTGCCTGACACCCAAGCCCTGCCCCGGACACTAACATGGCTGCCCCTATGTGTCTCAGCATTTGTGTAGTCCAGCCCGTCTCCCTCACACAGCCCTGCTGGGGGCCCATGGACTGCCCCACCCTGTCCCGGAGTTCAGCTTGTTCCCTGGAGGCCGGGCTGGGCAGCCCGAGGTAAGTGGTGCCTTGGCCCTGCCCCGGGGTTCACCTGGTCTCTCCTCTGCAGGTAAGTGGGGCAGCGTTCGGGCCAGCGGGCACAGCAGTGGGCTTGGCACCGATGTGGGCTCCCGGCTAGCCAGCAGAGATGGCCTGAGCCCTCCCCAGGCCAATGGGGCCCCTCCTGACCCAGGCTTTCTGCGACCCCAGCGTGCAGCCCTCTACATTATTGGGGATAAAGCCCAGCTGAAGGTGATTAAGGTGAGGGGAAAGGGCCAGGTGGGGTTCATGGAACAGGGCACGTCTCACAGTGCCTGGCTGTCTCCTCTAGGGTGTGCGGCAGGACCCCCTGCAGCAGTGGGAGCTTGTACCCATTGAGGTGTTTGAGGCCCGGCAGGTGAAGGCCAGCTTCAAGAAGCTGCTAAAGGCTTGCGTGCCAGGCTGTCCTGCCACTGAGCCTGGCCCGGCCTCCTTCCTGCGCTCTCTGGAGGACTCAGAGTGGCTGATCCAGGTCTCTGCCCAGCCCCTGCCCCCTGCCTGTGGAAAGGGCTCTGGATTTGCTTATCTGACAGTCTGGGCGCTGGCAGGAGGATCTGTCAGCTACTTCCCATGTGGGGTCATGCTGCCTGGGAGGCAGCTGGGGGCGCTTCATGTGGAAGATGGATGGGATGCCAGTGAGCGTGGCGGTGTCAAGGCAGCCTGCTAGGCTTGGGAGGGCAGATGTCCTGTGCTCATGGATGTTCTGCTCCTGTTCTCTCCTGGGGCGAGGGACTGGCACTGCTTCACTAGTGCATTGTGCACTCTAGAGGGCTTGGGGACTGGAGCTGCCAGGAACCTCAAGGCAGGGGCTTCTGCTAAATCTATATCCTCCATCCTGGGGGCTCGAGATGGGTGAGCCACGGTGGGCAGCTGTTGGAAGCAGTGGTCAACATGACCTGAGCAGAGTATCTGTCTGGTGCTATGCTGATCCCATGCTATTGATGCTGCCAGCCTCTCGTAGGTCTGGGGCCTAGTCAGAATGGGGGTCCAAGGGCTGCCTGTCCTGCAGATCCACAAGCTGCTGCAGATCTCGGTGCTGGTAGTGGAGCTCCTGGATGCAGGTTCCTCTGTCTTGGTGAGCCTGGAGGATGGCTGGGACATCACTACCCAGGTGTGTGGCAGGCGCAGGGATGGGGTGGGTCACGGTCCTTCAGGGTACCATCCTCAACAGATGTTGGTGCCGCAGGTGGTATCCTTGGTGCAGCTGCTCTCAGACCCCTTCTACCGCACACTGGAAGGCTTCCGCCTGCTGGTAGAGAAGGAGTGGTTGTCTTTCGGGCATCGCTTCAGCCACCGTGGGGCCCATACCCTGGCTGGACAGAGCAGTGGCTTCACACCTGTCTTCCTGCAGTTCCTGGACTGTGTGTACCAGGTGGGCAGATGGCCACTGGGCAGGCCTGGGCTGTGCTCCCTGACCTCTGACCTCTAACCCCTGCTGCCCCCAGATCCACTTGCAGTTTCCCATGGAGTTTGAGTTCAGCCAGTTCTACCTCAAGTTCCTTGGTTATCACCATGCATCACGTCGTTTCCGCACCTTCCTGCTTGATTCTGACTACGAGCGCATTGAGTTGGGTGTGTAGGGTTTGGGGGCCTGGGCCGGGTGCATGGTAGGCGGGGCTCAGGCTCAGCGTTGCTTCTGTGCAGGACTGCTGTATGAGGAGAAGGGCGAGCGCAGGGGCCAGCTGGTGTGCAGGTCTGTGTGGGAATATGTGGACAGACTGAGCAAGAGGACACCCGTGTTCTACAATTACATGTATGCACCTGAGGACACGGAGGTGAGCCAGGGCCTGGCTGGGACAGGCAGCCTCTGTCCAGCCTGGCTTTGTAACACTGGGCTCGCCCCCAGGTCCTGCGGCCCTACAGCAACGTGTCCAACCTGAAGGTGTGGGATTTCTACACGGAGGAGACACTGGCTGAGGGCCCCCCCTACGACTGGGAACTGGCCCAGGGACCTCCTGAGCCCCCAGAGGAGGAACGGCCTGATGGTGGTGCTCCCCAGACCCGGCGCCGTGTGGTATGGCCATGCTACGACAGCCGCCCTCGAGTGCAGCCTGATGCCATCTCACGCCTGCTGGAGGTGTGTGTCATGCAGAGCAGGGCCTGGCCTGGCACCTCCTTCCACTTGCCGAAACACTAGTGGTGCCTTGGGAGCTATCAGTCTGGTTACTTGGAGGCTGGGGTGGCTGTGGCTCCCCTGGGTCCCTGCCCCATGCCAGGTAGATGTTTACAGACAGTAGTGGAGGGAAGGCTCTTGTTACAATCCCCTAGGTCTCAGGATGTGGCCGCTGCTCTGGGCAGGTATGCTTCTGAGCTGGTGTGTTAGTTGTCTGTACTAGAATAAAGTACTAGAGAAAGGTGAATTATAGAGAGATGTGCATAGCTCACGGTTTGGGAAGTCCAAGGGCATGGTGCTCAGTGTTTGGTGAGGGCCTTCTTTGGCTGCATCACATCATGGCACAGGAGGGCAATGGCAGGTGTATACACAAAGCTGCTTGGTCCTCTCACAAATAACTCAGAGTTCTCCAAGAGTGCTTTATTCCCCCAAAACCTAAGGACCTCCCATGGGGCTCCACCTCTTCAGGTTCCACCAGCTCTCATTATCACCATGCCGAGGCCCAAGCTTCCACACTTGGACCTCTGGGGGAAAAAGCACATCCCACAGCATCTGTCTTTGGGTGGCTCGGGCAGTATCTGTTGGGCCAGCCTTCAGGGAAGACAGGGTTTTCCCAGGAACTATTCCTCACCTCTTCCAGGCTCTGTCCTGTTCTTCCTCAAGTGAGCAGCATCCCTACTGGGTTCTTCCCCTGGAAGGTTGTGGTTAACATTTAGGTCGCTGTTGGCCCTCACTCTGCCATCCTGCTCAACCTCAGGAACCAGGATTAGACTGGGCAGAGACTCATCCAGTGAGATGGGTGGCAGCTGAGGCTAATGACTGGGCTAGTGCAGAGGCTGGCATGTCTTGTCTGGGGCATTGCCACCCCTGGTGTTTCTTCACAGGGGCTGAGTGGTCAGCAGGGTGCAGGCCTCTGATCCTGACCATGAAAGGATTTGCACTCTACTCTCCAGTGTTGGCTGTATGGCTTTGGAAGTTATCTGTCTGTCTTAGAGCTTATTTCCTCATGTGGAAAATGGGGCCACTGATTTTTGCCTCACTGGGAGGTGGTGAAGTATTAAGTGAGTAAATATGTAAGCATGTGACCTTGCATGGCGCCTGGCCCAGAGGCACCTATTTGTTACCGAGGGGTTTGGGGCACGTGGAGTCATAGTTTTGTTGATAAAGGTGACCCACAGGCACAGAGAACAGGAGAGGGTCCCTCTTTATCTCTGATAATTCCTAGTATTTTTTTTTCTTGGTGGTGCTGGGGATCAAACTCAGGGCCTTGCGCTTGCCAGGCAAGTGCTCTACCACTCGAGCGAAATCCCCAACCCCTTAGTATCTTTTTTGTTTGTTTGTTTTTGTTTTTTGAGACAGGGTCTTGCCATGTAGGACAGGCTGGTCTTGAACTCACTATACTGGTAGCTCAGGCTGGCCTCTTAACTCGCTGCAGTCCCCTGCGTCAGCCTTCTAAATGCTGGGATTACAGGCATGTACCACCATGGCTGGTTACTCCTTAAGTATGCTGGAGTTAGTGTGGTCTGACTTTTTTTTTTTTTTTTTTTTTTAAGTCTTACTATGTAGTTCAGGCTCACCTTGAATCCACTACAAGGTAGTTCAGTTGAATTCAGTTCAAGGTAGCCCAGGCTGACCTTGAACTTGTAATCCTCCTGCCTCAGCCTCCCAAATGCTGGCTGGTCTGATGTTAATGAAGTCACTTAGCTTTTTTTTTTTAATATTTATTTATTTATTGGATTCTTTTTGAGACAGAGTCTCAGTATGTAGTCCAGGCTGGCCTCTAACTCGAATTCCTAGTAATCCTGCCTCAGCCTTCCAAGTGCTGGATTACAAGAATGTACCACTATGCCTGACTTGTTTTTTTTTTATTAGACAGGGTCTCACTATGTGATTTAGGGGTGATGCTGGGGATCAAACTCAGAGCCTTGCACTTGCTAGGCAAGCACTCTACCATTGAGCTAAATCTCCAACCCCGAGGGTCTCACTATATAGTTCAGGATGGCCTTGAACTCGCTCTGTAGCCGAGGTTGGCCTCAAACTCACTGTAATCCTCCCGCCTAAGCCTCCCAAATTCTGGGCTTACTGGCATGCACCACTATGCCCAGCAGCTTTTTTAAATGCATACACGTTATATGTTGGTTTGTTTTTTTTTTCCATCAACTTTGTCTTAAATTAAGAAACAAGGAAAAAGCTTTCTGTTTTAGTCATTTCCATATTTCATTCTTTTTGGTGAAGATTGGTCTGGTATCATTTCTTTTCAGTCTGAAGAACTTTTAATATTTTAATGCAGGTCTGTTAGGCACAAATTCCCTCAGCTTTTATCTGAAAATGTCTTCATAGTGCATTCATTCATTTTTGCAGTGCTAAGGATCAAAACAAAATCACATGCTAGGCAAGTGGTCACCACTGAGTCATACCTCTTAACCCTTCACTTATTTAATAGACTGGGTCTTACTATGTTGCCCAAGCTGGCCTTGAATTCCTGAGTAGTTTGGACTACTAGTGTGTGTCACTGGGCCCAAACATGCCATTTTATGTGTGTGTGTCGTGCATGCTAGGTAGGTGCTCTGCAACTGAGCTGTACCCCAGCACATGTGCTGTTATTTTTATGTTTTGTTACTTTGAGACAGGGTCTTGCCATGTAGTCCAGACTGGACTTGAACTCACTGTGTAGCCCAGGCTGGCCTCAAACTTGTAACAGTCCTCCTGCCTCTGCTTCCCTGAGTGCTGGGATTATACACATGTACCAGTATGCCCGGCCTCTGTTATTTTTAAAAGGGCATCTCCTCTAGATATAGAATTCTAGGTTGACAGTTTCTTGTATTCAGTAGTTTAAAGATAGCACTCTGTTATTTTCTGGCTTGCATTGCTTCTTACTAGAAGTCAGAGCTTATTCATAAACTTATACACTGTATAACGTCACCCTTTTTACTCAGTCTCTAAGATTTTTCTCTTCATCTTGGTTTCAGCGATTTAGCCATCATGTACCTTTTGTGTTCATCCTGTTTTGGGGCTCCTTAAATCTGTAGGCTGATCAGTTTAAAAAAAAAAAATATATATATATATATATATATTTTTTTTTATATGTGAGTGCTGGGGATTGAACTCGGGGCATTGCTCTTGCTAGGTAAGTGCTCTACCATTTGAGCTAGATTCCCAACCCCAGTTTAATATATTTTAGGCCACTGCTTCTCAATTTATTTTTTTCTTTTCCGTACACTCTTTCCTTCCTTTCCAAGACTATTGTCCCACAGGTTATAGAGGTTCTGTTTCTTTTTTCCTTCAATCTCTTTTTTCTCTGCAGTTCATTTTGGATGATTTCTATTGCTTTGTATTCAAGTTCTCTGCTCACTGTGTGTATATTTCAAATACTATGTTTTTCAGCTAGGAGAGGTGGCCCATGTATGTAATCCCAGCACTTGGGAGGCTGAGGCAAGAGGATTGCCGTGAGTTTGAGGCCAGGCTGAACTACGTACCAAGACTGTCTCAAAAAACAACCCCTCAAAAACCCAACTTTTCAATTCTAAAATCTTTTTCTTTTTCCCCAGTATTGGGGATTGAACCCAGCTCCTTTGTACTGCGCCATGTCTCCAAACCCTCTTTTAATTTTGATTTTTCTTTTTTGGTGCTCGGGCTTGGACTTGGGGCCTTGTACTTGCTAGTAAGCACTCTACCACTGAGCCATATCTCCAGCCCCCTCTTTTAATTTTGAGATAGGCTCTTGCTAAGTCGCTAAATTGTCCAGGCTGGGCTTGAACTCATGATCCTCCTGCCTCAGCCTTCCAGAGTGCAAGGATTATAGGCATGCGTAAAATTTGCATTTTTTTAACAAATTTGTGTGTGTGTTGCTGGGGATCAAACCCAGGGTCTCACTCATGCTGGGCAAGCACTGTACCACTGAACTACATTTCTAGTGTGGTTTTTAAAAAACAGTTTTTATGGGGCTGGGGATTTATCTCAGTGGTTAGAGTGCTTGCCTCACAAGCACAAGGCCCTGAGTTCAATCCTCAGCATCAAAAAAAAACCAAAACAAAACAAGTTTTTATGAGATTTTCCCATATGTTCAACAGGGTCTCACCATGTAGCCCAAGCTGGCCTTGAATTTAGCGATTCTCCTGCCTCAGCCTCCTGAGTGCTGGGATTATAGGCATGTGCTACCATGCCCGGGTTTTTCTTTAAGTCTTGAAACATGTTTATAATAACTTCTAAATTTATTTTTTATTAATTCTAACACTGATTTTATTTAAGTCTGTTTCTCTTTCCTTCATTTCCTTTATTGTTTTTCTAATCTTTTATTGTAAGCTGGACGTTGTGAATCAGTATATTGTTGAGGACTAAGATTATGCTGTCCTTGGGTTTATTCTTGCTTGCAATTAGTGAGCCTATAGGTCAGCTTGGTCTCTCGAGGGCTGCTCTGCTGCAGCTCTGAGACACTGCAGCGTTGGAAGAGTCCTTCTCCCAATGTAGGGCCTCTCTGGACGTGTCTGTGTCTTCATTGAGGTCTCACTGCTCTGGCTGTTTGAAGTCCTGCATCTTCCAGCATCATGTAACCTCACAGCCCCTCTGGGTGTTCTCTGCCAGGGCTTGCGACATCCTGCTTTGCCTGGGGCAGCTTGCTTTGACCGAAGGTTCATGGCAGCCTCTTTAAGTTTCTGGGGCTTCTCTATGGTTACTCTCTCTCCTTATGTTGCCCCCAGTGGCTCCACCTGCCCTAGTACCCTGAACTTCCTGTCCCTGCCTCCTCAGCTCTTCCTCCTCTATGCACTCTGGCCAGAAAAAGAATGAAGTGGTTGTAGGCTCACTTAAGGCAGCACTGCTAGTTATCCAACATCTGAAAACCACTGTTTACTCTTTTTTGAGACAGAGTCTCACTATGTAGTTCAGGCTGGCCTTGATCTGGTGGCAATCCTCCTGCCTCAGCTTCCCGAGTGCTGGGATTATAAGCATGTGCCACCACACCCAGCTTCGTTTGCCATTCTTTTTTTTTTTTTTTTGGTACTGGGGATCGAACTCAGGGCCTTGCACTTGCTAGGCAAGCACTAAAACCACTGAGCTAAATCCCCAGCACCTTGTTTGCCATTCTTGCCCAGTTTCGTGCCTGCTTGCTTCTGGGGAGGGCTAGAGACTAATTGTCTGACTTGACTAGAAGCAGAAATCACTTCTGTTTTAAAGTCATCTGTGTTTTAGTTACTTTTCTCTCGTTGTTGGGACAGAATACTCGACACCCAAAGTTAGGGGAAGAAAGGTTTATTAGCTCACAGTCTGCAGAGGTTTCAGTCTATAGTCCGCTGGGTCCGAGGCAGGGCGGCATGGCAGAGGCAGGGCAGACCAGCATGGCAGACCGGCAGCAAAGTAAAGTGAGGAAATGCAAGGAATGT